>JAUTBT010001817.1:0-10439 GCA_032361225.1 Lepetodrilus schrolli
TACATCATTACTAGTACTCTGTGTTCTAGACTGTGTTTGTCTTGTACATCATTACTAGTACTCTGTGTTCTAGACTGTGTTTGTCTTGTACATCATTACTAGTACTCTGTGTTCTAGACTGGGACCGCGCTGATGAGGATCCTGATGATGTCAAAGTATGGGAGGATAACTGGGACGACGACAACATTGAGGACGATTTCTCAAAACAACTTAGGTACGATACTGGCTCACTATTTTTAATTTGAGATTTTCACGAGATTTGTTTAGTTCATTGATTTATGTTTTTTTGATTCTATAACTTTGAAAATTTAATTGTGATTGAAGATTATGACAACACTTTCAACAAATCTAATATTTTTGGAGCATGTTGAACAAATATTGATGATTCATGTTATAGCCCTGTGTTACATCGGAATGCAGTGAATCTTATTAAACCGGATATTATAAGGCAGGTCCTTTGTCTGTCAGTACCAGCCTGTGCTCATGGGTTTACTGCAACATTAAGCACTACAGTTGTTGAGGGTTTTCTCCTGCCCTAAGCTGACAAGCCATGATATAAGTGAAAGAATCTTGAAAGTGGCTCTAAACCCCAATAGTGGTTTCAATAGAATCAGAAGTAGGTGGCAGAGTAGCAAAAGTAAGAGGCAAAATATCTACATACATCATACTTTCATCTACAAAGTTGTATCAGTAAAATTTAAAGTAGACAGCAAAATTAGGGAAATAGACAGACAAATTTGCCAGTCCACGGCACCTGTACCACTGCCAATATAAAAAAAATATATAATAATATTATGAGGCAGGTATGATAACATGGGGGTCATGTCATGTACCCCAACTTCTGCAATATACTGTATTTTTCTTTCCATTTTAGAGCTGAATTGGAAAAGAAAGGGAAACATCCTGACGGAAGTGAACCCATGAAGACATAGTCTCTGTTATGAACAGTGTATATATGTTGTAGTGCCATCCATCACATTCACTCTTGACATTCAGCTGCATTCATAGACCGTTATTTGGTTAGACATCTGTTGTTATTCAATCAGTGCAATCGAAGAACCACAGATGGACAGAAGCATGTCAACTTCTGTGAAGGAAATGTTTTTGTGAAGAAAACGTTTTTGTTCACATGTTCAATGAAAGATTAGCACCTATCCAACAATACTGACCAACTCTTTGAACTGACTTTCTACCGAATAAGTGTTATTCATATTTGTTGTAAAATATTCAAATTAAATGTTTAAAACGCTTGATTTGATTCGATGTATTTGATATGTACGTATTAACATGATTGACTTTGTCGTGAGCTTCGACTCGCACGGGACATTTGGCTATGATTTGCACAATGTCTGTGCAACAAGCTTGGACAGCTGGATCTGATGATGAGCATAAGAATATTGAACTACTGAATTACTGAACCACGGAAAGCTCCATTCCAATAAAATAAAATTGCTAAAAAGTTCCAGATGTTATACAATCACGTTCAGCACAATTCTCCAACATCGCGTGAGTGAAAGATTTCCACGTTTATTGGCCATTGCAGTAAGAACTTAAAGGGAGATAATTCCACGATGCATGTACATGGGAGAAAATGATGTGGATGATCTATGTCGTAGGCTAAAGCTGGCAAGCTATTGCAGAGACCATCGAGAGAGAATAATTGGGCATTTGCCCTATCAATGTTTTACAGTATAAGCACAGCACTATCTCACAATGTGAGCATTAATTTTCAAATAGGGTGGAATAATAAAATGATAGAGGAGCATTATAGCAAAAACTCAAATGTTTAAAATGATGGAGCATATTAGCAAACAATCTTGATCTTGATTTTGATCTTGATTTTGATCTTGATCTGGGTGTTGTCAATCTTCTATCGTGTCTATACAATTGAGACATGTTTCAAGTGTGGGAAAGGTTTGGATGTAATCCAGACAACATGATTTATATGTCCCAGTTGTGCTGTGGGTCTTACCAGAACATGTAAGCATTGTGGGTTATCTTCCCATGATGCTGCAATAATGACAAGACATTTGAAATCTTTGATGAAACAAATGGAAAACCACATTTATTTCTGACAAGCACATTTATTATAACAACAATAAGCATGGTAAGTCTTTGTTGAACTAGAACACATTGTATGTAGTTCAGCTAACTAAATGTGGTAATGATCGGGTATGACCAGAATTGAATGTCCATTAGTAAAAGGGGCCATTACCACTTTTAGCTAGTTTAACTAGGATTGTATGTAGAAACTTCCAGATGTTTGTAAATCTATTGGTACAGTAACTGAGATATTGGAAACAAAATGTAAATCTCATTTCATTACCGATTCTATTTTTGTTTGTATTGAGGTTTAGAGCTGCTTTCAAGATTCTTTCACTTATATCACGGCTTGTCAGTTTATGGCAGGAGGAAACCTGAAACATCTGTAGCACTGAATGTTGCAGTAAAACTGCAAGCACCGGTTGGTTACCGACAGACCAAGGGTGATAACTGCATTGCCACTCTACAGACCGCGCATCCTATCAATATCGCATCGGGAACTTTCGTGAACATTGATGCTGAGCTCCCGGGACAGGATTTACCAATTCGTTACCAATTAAATGATTGCCTATGATATAGATCTCGTCTTTATAGACATACAAGAATATAGACATACAAATATACAAAGTTTGATCCAGAGTTATGGTATAGTTCCAGTTATAAAACTCCTGGATCTGCATACTAAATAACACTCGCACACCAAAACATTATATTCAAGAAAACAAGTTTAGAAAAATTCCAAACATTTAGGACGGATGGCTTTTAGAAATAAATTGCACGCAAACATTATTATCCTGGCAGATTTTAATTGCACTGCTGAATTGGGTTGCAAATCCTATAGCTATTTAAATACACGTGTAGACATTTGAAATGGATCATTGCAATATTTGCAAGCACATTTCCTGTCAACTGAAACCCAGTGTGAATAGCTTCAACAATGAGATCAGACTATCCATAGTATCAGAGGGTTAAAGTAAATCAATAATATATAACATATTGATTGGTATTATATTTATATGAAAGGAGCCCCTGGAATTCTTTACCCTGTTCTCTAGTAATCTAGACTTGCTTAACTGATCTAGGGTGATATTTTGAATAGGAGTATTTTGGTGAGAACAGGGTGTGACACGGACTGTACAATGAGATCAGTATGAATACTATTAGTTGTACCTTGGTCCAGCAATTGTGATATTGTGTACGTGATAACGACATGTCAAAAGTGATAACAATATATCTTGGATGGATGATTATCTCCCTTTAACAAGCGCATTAATAAAGAACATGCAAACTTGACCTCATTTTGAGAAATCGTGTATCTGAAGTGCTCAAGTGTTAACAAGGAATGTAATTATGGCTATGTAGACAACCACACAGAGTTATGAACCAGCTTGACCTCCATCATGACCCCAGAGAGGTGATGACCTCCATCATGACGCCGATTGTTTGAATTGTCGCAGCGCCTGAAGAAACACTTTCTTCGTCTCGTCCATCGTCTCGCCGTACAACTTCATATCTTCCTCTTTAGCTTTCAGGGTGCTATGTAGGGCTGCTTTCAGTGCTTCGTTCTCATCTGTCTGGATTTCAAGTCTGAAATAATTAAGATTATATGTATTTGTGATATACACATAGATAAAACACTATCAAATAATACATTTTAATTAATAATATTAGAATGAGTGACATTTGTATTTAGTTTTGGTATTATATGCGAAAGTGGTAATGCTCACAGGTTTACAACAATATTCAGCTCTACAGATGTTGCAGGTTTCCTGCTGCCTTATATTGACAAGCCGTGATGCGTGAAACAATCTTGAAAATGGCTCTAAACCCAAATGAAAAAAAAATAGAAATACATACAAATCATGAAAATAGGCATTCTATTAGACATTAGTGTACAAATCATATCTCAGCGGTCAGCATGTATACATACCTGGTCACCAGTTCTTCCACCTCTTCATTCACAGAGTTGTCTGGCTGTTCTAGAAAGTTCATGGAGTCTCGGATCGATGCTGCGTTTATCTTGCCCGTCTGCTTCCTCCCCGACTTCACGTTGGCACTGCTCCTTGCCGACAATGTAGGCATTAAGTTTGCCTTCCCCAGTCTCTTCTCCAGCAGCACATTCTTCTTCCTCTCTTGAATCAGCTCAGACTGCATGGTGTTTATGTTAGTCGTTGCTTCGTCAATTCTGTGGACATATAGCATCACCATGGCTGTTGACTACTGACAAAGGCAACATATAGCATCACCATGGCTGTTGACTACTGACAAAGGCAACATATAACATCACCATGGCTGTTGACTACTGACAAAGGCAACATATAGCATCACCATGGCTGTTGACTACTGACAAAGGCAAAACAAACTTACTAACTTGGACATACTATTTCCATAACATCATCAGATACAATTTAATTCATTATTTTATTATTTGATATTACAGGGATGAAAACGGGAAATTGTCTTTTAAACTGAAATGACCAGGATCCAGGGTTCAGGTTTACGAGATCGACCCCTGGAGCCTCAAATTCACGGATGCGCGGAAGATTCTGAGTGTATGTAATATTGAAAAGTAAATTGATGTAGTGAAAATATATAAAAGGTTGGTTTTGGCATAAAATGTCTCAATTCTAACTACTCCATAATATTGACCACTTTCCATATAAATAATCAGCTTGAGAATTTAGAAGTCAAACTTTGACTAACATTTGATATCCTAGATTTACGTTGCAGTGGGAATATTTCACCCATACGCAACGATTCAATACAGTGAGTTACTAGTTTGTCTATGCGCTCACCTCTTCTGTAAGACTTGGACAAGCTCTGCCAACTTATCACGCTCCACATCAGACACCTGCATCAACGTGTGATACTCCTGACACTGATAGGTGAGGTCAGCTACAGCCTGTTGATTGCTGCTGGGAGATGGAAACAGTGTTGTGCAGAGCCAACAAAGCATAACAATAACAAAAACACATTATTATTATTGACAAAGCATGTGTAGAGCCAAAGCAACAAACAAGACACAAACTGTCAAGTAATAATTACTAAAAATTACATATGAAACATAAACAAAATCAAAAGAAAATCTGTAATTAATAAGAAATGGATTTGTAAGTAAGAATACATTTGCATTGATCAGATCTCGAGACTAGGAAACTAGGAAAGAATTATTTCATGCTCAAGCTAAAACTAATGTGAAAAAGATTTTTGAACAAAACTTTGATTTGAGCATGAAATCGTACCTCAAGAAAAGTCTCGTAATCTCTGGGCCAGATTGTCTGGGTAAATTTGTTGTTCCGGTGCTATCGGAAACATTAAAAACCCTGTCTGCATAAGAAGTAAGTAGATAATCTCACCTTCCTGATGCCGGTCCTACAGACACTCTGGACAGAGATCTGGCACTCTCTATGATCATGTCCCGGGTAGGAGGTTTATCGCTCTGCCTGAAAACAACAAATATGCTCCCATTGTAAATAACTTTCAGATTCAAAATTGCACATTTAATGAGATTCATGATGACTGTCCTCCTTTCTACGTTCACTGCATAGTGAATACTAATTTTGGTGGCGACGTGTATGTTCGAAGTAGGAAGGGATTGTGTATGTTAACCTTCTGGTGCCTGAAACAGCTGCTTGGGATAGACATTCCTCAGGGAGTTGAAAAGGTGAAATAAGTGATCCACTGACCAGGGTAAATAATAACGCAACGTATAGCACTTCTTGCATGCAGTCATCTGCTTTAACCCTCTCCCGGCTGGATTGGACACAGCCACAGCTCTTTAGGGCATCTCTGGTCGCATTCAGCATGGAGGGGGTTAAAATGGACTATTTATTTATTATGTATTTAGTGCGTATGGTGTCCATACTGAAGCCCTGTGTGTGAGTGCTGCCAGTGACTGTGTCTAGGGTAAGATGACTTCAGGGAAGCAGGGTGTCAATTTAATTGAAATCAGATATGAAACCGACACACATATCTGGACAGTTGCTACTTGCCAAAGAATGTCCAAATGTTTAACCCTCTCCCTGCTGGAATTGGCAAAGTCACTGCTCTTTAGGGCATCTCTGGTTGCTAGCAGCATGGAGAGAGTTAAAGGAGCTGATTTTAATTCGATTGGCGGCATGTTTGGTAGTTTGCATACCTCGACCCAGGCGGTGTGAGTACTGCAAGTTCAATGGTGTCTCCGGATGTTGGCGTGACGGACCGACAGCTGATGGGGATGTATGGTGGCCGGGGCTCCTGGAACATGGCAGACTCTCCTTCCATCTGGGCTCTCTGTAGGTGCTGTTGTATGAAACACAGCATGCATTACACTCACAGGTAGCTACAACACAGTGAATGCTGAAAGGGAGATGATTTCTGGCCCAGAGGCTACAAAACCTTTTATTGGTCCAATTTCATGCTCAAGCTGAATTTTTTAACAAAAACTTTAATCGTACTCCAAAACGTTTCGTAATCTCGGAGCCTGATTAATTATCCCGCCTCTAGTTAACCAATCAGCAGCGTGAATCATAGTCGACTCACGTTGAGCTTAAGCTTGTTGATCTCTTCCTCCAGGACCTTGACCTTGCTTTCCTTCTCGGCCACAATGGCCTTGAGCTGTTCCACCACGTTGCTGTCCTGCTGTACTCTGATGCTCATGTCCTTCATCTTCTCCTGGTGCTGCACCAGGCTGCTCTGCTGCAGCTGGCTGTTGTCCTGCAGCATCTGCTTCAGTTGCCCGAGCTGCCGCTGTAACCATGACAACAGTATGCAATAATGAAGTCATACCATGGAATCCAAGGGAGATAATTAACAGTAGAGGGAATTAGTTATGTGCACTAATTTCAAGGATGTCTTAAAGAAGATGAGATGAGATGATTCTACGAAAGGTCGGCCATTCTACTCATGACAACAGCAGTGTGCAACTATGAAGTCGTACGAGGGAATTTCAAAGAGAGAATTACGTTCACATATCAGAAACTAATTTTAATGAATGAATGAATTAGTGCTTTACGTCGCAGTGGGAATATTTCACCCATACACGACAAAACAAATGTCAAGGATGGCACTATTAGTGTTGACAAAATCTCAAAAATACTTGCTATGAAAGATCCTGGCCCGAGATTACGAAACTTTATTTAGTACGATTTCATGCTCAACTCAAAGTTTTGTTCACCAATCACCATATAAGATTTGAGCCTGAGCATGAAATCGTACTCACAAAGTTTCGTAATCTCGGGGTCTGGTCCTTCACCAAAACTCCAGTAATACTAAGGTTATCATGCAGGAAGGAAAAGCTCCTTGCCCAAATGACTGACGATAACAAAATATCCTGGTCTTTCAGTAAAAATGTTGGTCTAGGACCCTCAGATTGACATCGACACTAACTGTCCTAAGAAGTGACAGGATTCTATGAAAGGACACCCTGTTGTCTACTATCAGGATGTTGGTCAGCTGATTACGCACTAACCATCAATGCCTGTATAAGTTCATCATCATTTCTTCCTTTCTCAAGTAATGTTTGAACTTGCTGCTTGTAGGATTTCATGTCATTAGATAGCACCTTGTTTCTGAAGGATAGAAATAAATTGAATTTAGACATTAAAAAAATATTCATATACGCGTGTTGGTTCCATCAATATTCCAGTGGTCTGCTTATGGATGGAGAAGAATCAAACATTGGACAAACAAGATTATTTAATCAAACATTGGACAAACAAGATTATTTAGTGTCACTACATAACCCAAGTAAACTAACCTTGCTTTGCAAGCTTCCATCTTGTTCTTAAGAACTGCATGCTCATCTCCCAATGTTTTGAGCTCAATTGCTGATCTCTGAAATAAGTAAGTTGGAATCTTTGATTATTGATTAATACCATTTCCAATCCCACAACATATTCATAATGCCACTAATACACAGGGGATGTCAATCACAGGGATCTGAAGTTGAAAAAAAGGTGAACAGGACGACTGCCTACATTCCCAGCCTATTCATGAAGAGACCTAAGGATCACCCACCTAAAATGCCTCATTATGAAGATGTAACAACCACCCACATACTAAACCACTGTCTGAAAATAGCCCAATGATGGCCCACATCCTAAATAGACATGAGGACTACCACGGCAACTCATGAGCTTCTTTCATGACAACCCACTTCACAAGGAGAAACAAGTACCACCCACCTTGCTAGAAGACACGACCACCCACATTGCTAGAAGAAACAAGGACTACCCACCTCACTAGGAGACACAAGGATCACCCACCTTGCTAGGAGACACAATGATCACCCACCTTGCCAGGAGAGACAAGGATCACCCACCTTGCTAGGAGACACAACAATCACCTACCTTGCCAGGAGACACAACGATCACCCACCTTGCCAGGAGACACAACCACCCACATTGCTAGGAGAAACAAGGATCACCCACCTTGCTAGGAGACACAATGACCACTCATCTCACTAAGAGACACAATGACCACTCACCTCACTAGGAGACACAATGACCACTCATCTCACTAAGAGACACAATGCCCACTCACCTCACTAAGAGACACAATGACCACACCTCGCTAGGAGACACAATGACCACTCATCTCACTAAGAGACAATGACCACTCACCTCCTGAATATCTTTCCTGTCCTTCTCCATCTTCCTCAGCTCCTCCTTGTATTTATCGTCCTGTGTCCTCCGTCGAGCTGAACTCCGACCCAGGATCTGGTCCTCTGTACCCTCATCCTTCCCAGTCTGGTTGGCTTGTAGTGTCTCCATCTGCCCTCTCAGCTCCTCTATCTGTAGTGGACTGAGCTCAGTGACTACACAGGCATACAATCAGCAGGAAACTTTCGTGAACAATGATGCCGGGCTCCTGGTATGGGATTTGAACCTGGAACCTTTGGCTCTGAACTCCAATGTTCTACCACTGCATTACCACGTGCCCCATATTACACTTATAGACCATATTACACTTATAGACCATATTACACTAATAGACCATATTAATATTACACTTATAGACCATATTACAATTATAGACCATATTACACTTATAGACCATATTAATATTACACTTATAGACCATATTACACTTATAGACCATATACCATATTACACTTATAGACCATATTACACACACTTATAGACCAGATTACACTTATAGACCATATTACACTTATAAACCATATTACACTTATAGACCATATTACACTTATAGACCATATTAGACTCTGATGACACACTGACACCGTACCTTGTTCTGGAGTGTAAGAACTTGCTGTGCTCTCCCCCTCCACCCACTGTTAGTGTTGAGCAGTGACTGGACATTGACAGTCTCACCCACCTCCTGCTGTAACACCTGCAATACGTTTTCATATTTTCGTATTATTTATAACATAAAAAAAATACAATCAAAATTAAAGTATTGAAAACCAGTGTCACATGCAGAAAATGTAGCATGTTTCCCATTATACTTGTGCCAACAAATCAAATGTACATACTTTCAGATAAATACATTTGACCATGAAATATGTCAACACACCATGATCGTAGCCTTTAAATCATGCAACATCTTTCATCAAAGACAAAATACTGGTGTTTATGATGAATTCAGCATGGGCAAATGTTACAGTGAGTTATTCACATAAATGTCCAATGTCATACTTTGTTGGTTATCTTCAATTCCTGCTTCAGAGCCTGGCACTGGTTCCTGTACTCAGCTAGTTTGTTCTCGGAATACTTGAGTCTGTCTTGTAGCCCCTTTACATCTATGCCATCCTCTATCTGTGTACAATTATAGCAACATAGATTTGTACAAATTTAAAAAAATACTAAAACAGTTCAGGCATCTTCAAATATTTCACTAATATTCTCACCAATAATAAATACATTATTTTTCTATATACGATGCACATTTATAATAGATTGAGTAATGTATTTCCCCAAAACAGCTATTTATCATTAAAAAAAATAAAAAAAATTCTGTTGATTAAATGAAAATGCATTGTGTTCGAATAATTAGAAATTTACAATTAAAACAAATTGGTCATGTTCATGCTTTTAGGGTCGGAAATGTTTTATTTTCAGCAATTAATTTGGGCGTTCAAGCTAATAGAGGGTTCGAATTATTCAGATAATTACAGTACTATAGCGAATGCTATGATAGATGCATTATATCAGCATGTGAACATGAGAGCTAATGCTATGATAGGGTGGGTGGTAGCGTAGTGGTAGAGCAGTTGGACTTCGGAGCCAAAGGTTCCAGGTTCAAATCCTGTCCTGGGGGCTCTGCATCAATGTTCGCAAAGTTACCTTTCCGACGTGATATTGATAGGATGCAATGTCTGTGAGCACCGGCTGGTACTGACAAGACCAAGGATGATAACTGCATTGCCACTCGGCAATGCAGTTATCATCCTT
>JAUTBT010001818.1:0-10439 GCA_032361225.1 Lepetodrilus schrolli
AGAGAGAGAGAGAGAGAGAGAGAGAGAGAGAGAGAGAGAGAGAGAGAGAGAGAGAGAGAGAGAGAGAGAGAGCGTGTTCAGTTCCCAATTGCCCCTTACCAGCTGTTTATATTTGCATAACAATTTAGAGTTTACGTAAATGTATTTATGTAATGTATTTAACTTTTATTTCCCCTGAAGTTTGTCCTCCATATTTTGATGATGTCTATATTTACTTATGTATCTGTCTCTTTCTCTTTCTCTCTCTCTCTCTCTCATTCACACACACACCTACACACACCTACACACACACACACACACACACATTGAAAAACATATCGCATGATGACTCATACAGATTTTGCACACAATGACACACCATTAGAACTGATTATGGAGACTGCTGTATATACATGCAGATTAATACGCCAGCCAGGTGAAACTTGCGGAGGCAGATCAATGGAAAATCTCACCAGACATTATTCAATGTGTGTTAGATGCAGCATCTATCCGGGTTGCGTTTCACGAAAGGTTCGTACCAGTAGTTTCATGATCATTGCCCAGGTCCGACTGTACACAACGGCGTAAATGGTGGACTCACACGGATCGATCGGTTGTAACGATGCGTCGAATCGCACCATGTGAGCGTCCATGCGATGCGATTCGCACCGACCGAGATCGCATAACTAGAACAAGTTCTACTCGTACGACCTATCGAACCAGACTCGTCGTACAACCGATCGATCCGTGTAATAATACAGTAACCTCAACTCCAACCTTATATTAGCAATGGTAATAATAAAAATAATAATAATAATAATAATAATAAGAAGAAGAAGAAGAAGAAGAAGAAGTGGAGCTTTTATAGAACTAAATAGAACTGACAGTAGTTGAAGCAGAAAAGTCTATTAACCCTCTCCCTGCTGGATTAGGCATAGCCACAGCTCTTTAGGGCATGTCCGGTTGCCTTCAGCGTGGAGAGAGTTTATCATAGGCTTCATGGAACAGATACATTTTGAGTTGGCGTCGGAAAGTTAGGAAGGTGGATTTTTGTTTAATATCATTTTACTAGAGAGTTCCAGATATATGGAGCGGTAGCTGGAAAAGATCTATCTCCAAGTTTTGTTTTAGTGTCTGGTATAGTGAGTTGCAAAAGGTCTGCTGAGCGCAAGGAACGGCTTGGTTGATACAGAGTGAGGAGATTCTTCAGGTACTGCAGGTAGTCTGGATTGTAGAGGCAGTTGTATGTCAGGGTCAATGGTGTAGTCTATTGTAAGGTTGACGTTAAAGTTATCATAGAGTTTCGTACAGGAGAGCCCTGCTATATGGTAAAGCCATAGCTTACGCCGATATTTACGCCCGGATAGAGTAGGCCTAAAATGATCCAACACAACAATAATAGTAGTAATAAAAGAAAATCATAATAATATGTGAAACAAAATGTTAAGATTTTATAGCATTATAATTATGGTATGTCTTATTTGCAGTCTCATCAAGGCATGCACACGCTCACAAGACAGTAGCTATTGTACTACCATGTTAACCCTACAGTACATTGGCACCATGGTGTAATCTAGCCCTTGGGACAGGATGACATACACAAAGCCTGTGTGGTTAACAATCGCAGAAATACACCTCAAGAAACGATTACGGTGATAGCCCAGTGCTGGCGTATCAAGAAGATCTTGTTTTCGCTTTGTTACAATTGTTTGGTACCTCGAGCGATAATTCAAATCATTAATTTCTGTAACAGATCTTCTGTGATCGGATTGTTCCAAGAATGTTTTGAACATGTTTATGGAAATTAATCCTTCTTAGAAAAAAATTCCAACTTTTTTTTCTTATTGAAATTTTTGTTAATTATTTATTCAATAATCTGTTACGGCTTATTTCTTTTCATTCTGTATGCAATATTGTCTCAGTATTTATTGAAGGATTATGTTCAACCCTTATTCAATATTCAGTTCAGTCTGGGGGTTGTTTTGTAATCTTAGCAAATATACTCAACAAAATTAATTAAGCGCCAGTAGCCTTTTTGGACATAGGGTCTATTTCTATTTAGCTTTAAACCATTTTAACAACAAAGAATTTCCAAACGTCTACAGTCTCCAGATATTCTTCAAAAACTCAAACAGCATCAGATTCCTCAAGCTGTTCCGAAATGTGGTAGATTCCCCCCCCCCCCTATTTGCGAGACCTTAATTAATATTGTTGAGTATATATCATTCATCTTCATCCAGAGTGACTGAACATGTATAAAGTGCCTTATGATCCTAGTCATAATTCTTCTTCTCTTAATCTCGGTAATAAACTATCCCAACGACACTAGTCGTGGACAACATCCCATAATATATCGATTGTGTTGGCATTCCAGTGCTATTTCCCTTTCATAAATGCTATTTACCACGAAGACGATTAAAGCAGTTTTGCGAGGCTCCGAGAGAGAAATTCGATGTTGTTCAAACTGTAATGATGCCATCTAGACATTTCAGAGCACTTTGGCTTCAGAAAATTAACTTTATGCGTGTCTCAAATAAAACCATGCAGTGATCCAATGGTTATAAACTAAAATGCACAGTACACCTTTGATCCTAATTTCTACAATGTCTCAGAGATCGAATGCTACTAGGGAAGCACACATCGACGTTTCCATGTTTATGTTTGCAGCCCGCCCTAAATGAATTAAAACCACTATAGTAAATTGCATTTGGAATAACACTATATAAAATGCAACAATGATGGGGTTTTTTAACAGGAAGTTATTAGGTTGATATATAGAGGTGGGGGTAGGTGGGCGGTCGGTGGGTGGTGTGTGCAGGATATGAGCGCACACGCCCCATATTATTTTTACTGTTTTTGAAAGCTAATATATATATGAGTATAATGTGTATATATATATATATATATATATATATATATATATAGTTTACGTTAACACTGTTCATGTTATTTTATCGACCACACGAACACACGTAAGTTAAAAAGTACTTAAACTACTCGTAGTTCAAAACTCAATGGTATGGGTATAAAGATTAGCCTACACGAAAAAACATTTTCATAATTTGGCATTTAACATAGCTGATATTCTATTGAAGAAGGATGAAGGAAAAATTGACAATGAAATCAAAGATGCATACAAAATATATGTTACGCATAATGTATTAACAACATTTTCAATTGGTTGTCTAGTTATAATATATGCACGTAAAGTTACTTCTCGCCGATAACGATACTAAATTTGTATGTTCCTCTCGTCACCCAAACAAGAAACTAAACCTATCTTACGTTAAATTGCACCATATACGGCCAAAGGCCATTTCCATAAAATCTCTTTTGAAGTCCAGCGTATTGCTAGAGTGCTAGTATTACCCCAAATCAAAAAGGAAAATGCTGTGTTCTGAACAGTTCTTTATACAAGTTACATTCATGTTGTAACTTGGCCATCACTGAGTTTTACTGTCATTGGCTCCGACTGTTTATTAGGTCGGTCTGTGATCTTGATTCCTTGATAGAAAGAGTAATTGGGTAGTAACAAGTTGAACGAGGCCTGTACGTGTGTAGGTAGCTATAGGAGGGCCATGAAGCATGAAGAGTAACACGTTGAACTAGTGTAGGCAGCTAAGAGGGATAAATAAAGAGGGACACAGTCTTAATAGGAGGTATTACTAAGAATTATGTCCGTCTGTCTCTCTGTATGTATGTATATATGTTTGTCTGTATTTGCCTCTCTTTCTCTCTCTCTCTCTCTCATTCTTTCTCTTTCTCTCTCTCTCGCTTTCTTTTCTCTCTAACTCTCTCTCGCTTTCTTTTCTCTCTATCTACCTCTCTCTCTACCTCTCTCTCTTTTTCTTTCTCTCGCTGCCTCTCTTTCCCTTTTATCTCTCTCTCTACCTCTTTCGCTTTTTTCTCTCTCTCTACCACTCTCTTTTTTCTTTTCTTCTCTCTCTCTCTCTTTCGCGCTCTCTCTCTCTTACGCTGCCTCTCTTTCCCTTTTCTCTATCTATTTTCTCTTTCCCCCCCTCTCTCTCTTTCGCTCTCTCTCGTTCGCTCTCTCTCTCTCGCGCTGCCTCTCTTTCCCTTTCTCTCTTTCTCCTCTCTCTCTCTTCTCTCTCTCTCTCTCTCTCTCTCTCTCTCTCTCTCTCTCTCTCTCTCTCTCTCTCTCTCTCTGTTACCAAGGTTGGAATTTAGAATGCTAACAACCATTGTAATTAGATGGTACACATGAACACATGAATCGTTTATATGTCACTCTTAATGCCCGCTCAAACGGGTCGATCGGTCGAATGACGAATCTAGTTCGTAGGAGTAGAACTTGTTCTACTTATGCGATCTCTGTCGATGCGAATTGCATCGCATGTACGCTGAGACAGTGCGATTCGACGCATCGTTATATCCAATCGTCCCGTGTGAGTCTACCTTTACGGATTGATGTTTAATAATATCACGAAAGAAATAACGGAGTACTAGTTTAACCTTCTGACCCCCGTTTCACAACGACATCCTAAATTTAGGAGCTCCTAACTTTATGGCCCAGTTTATCACCTCCTAAGTTAGATGCCAATTTAAGACTGGATAAGACTCGTGACGTCCTTGTGAAACACTAGTTACTAGGTGATGACGTTTAAGAGCTCCTAAATAGTTAGGAGGCCGTCGTGAAACGGGGGCCAGCCTGCATGACGCTGATTGGCAACAGAGCATCTTACTCGGCCATCCGCGAACTATGTCCGCGTTCCTCCAAATATCACAAGTGAAAGTAATCCCAAATTAGTCCACTTTCACTGGGATTTATATGCCATCAACCGTTGTGTATATGCCGTATAATGCTTCAAGCGAGTATTATCAGGACATTATATGGATTGGAGAAGCATATTAAACCGAGCTGGCAAACAGATTTAAAATAATGATAATAAACGTTTCATATGCATATGTTTATTTTTCAGTGAACAACCATAAAATGACGGTCATTTCTTAAATATATATCATGATACAACATTTCCCATTGTACCTAAGGTCTTTGAAAGTTAATATAATAAAATGTTGTATCATGATATATATTTAAGAAATGACCGTCATTTTATGGTTGTTCACTGAAAAATAAACAATTTGAAAATGCTGATTAAATTCGTTTGAACGTCGGTACTTGTCGTGTAGATCTAATGGCATAATAATAATTAGGGCCTACATATACCCCTATAATTTAGTTGTCTTCATCAAAACTACTTTACTCGGCGGTTTAGCCATCAAAATACTGACATAATCGTGAGTTGTCATAGTTTACAGTAAATGTTTAATGTGTAGACCTACGTAATAGATAAATAAACATACCCGACACGATCAAGACGTAATTGCACGTCAATGTATAAGTACGCTGGATTATATGACAACGGCTATGTGACGCAACAATGCAAAGACTATGTACTCAATGACGCACGGACGTAAACGCGTCACAAAGGAAACGGACCATTTTCACTGTATGCTAAACATCTTGAAAAGGCCAACTCGAGATAGCCAATTAAAAGCGATGAATATAATTAGATTCATTCCTGAGGAAATACTAAACCACTGACAAGGCGGCCTACATGAGTTAAACAATGGGAATTTAAAACTGAAGATTAATACCTCGGTTGCCCACAATCCTGTGTGGTCTGCTGATGCAGAACAAGATAAAACAAACTCACATTAGGCCTTCTATCCAAATCAATACGATAGTAGATCGCTGTGCGTTGACTTTCAAACTTTTTCAACGCATACCATGCATCAGGTTACGATTTTCCAATGCCAGGTTAGAAATAGAGATTAATATACGAGCTAGTGTGTCATATTGATTTGACGACAGTCGTGATTCCAAAGTCATATTTTCCGAGCGAGATATTAACTTTGGAACACGAGTGTCGTAAATTCAATATGACACACTAGCGAGTGTGTTCATTTCTTAATTTCCGTGTGCCTCTATATTCCCTCCTTTGCATCTCATTCTACAGTGTACTTAAGCATTCCCTCCTTGTCACATAACATAATTGTTTTGGAGTGCAATAAACCCATGTTATAAATATAAATATTTTCACTAGTACAATAACACAATAGATTTATATAATTGTATTCATACGCGATTAGTCTTTTGGGACCTCTTTTAGAGATTCTTCCTGGCATTTAATTTGTCTAATATAAAGTTAAAAGATTTATTCAATTAAATATGCAAACACATTTATTCATATTTACACATTTACTTGGAACTATATTTTGTCCACGTGCTTTAACCCAGTTACCAAGACATGTGCCTATACAGTGCTTGTGACTGAAAAATTCGATATTACAATAGTTTCTACAGTTATGTGATTAATAGAATCTCACATTCATGTTCATATATTACTGCATTTATTAAACTCGTTGGCAAAAATGATATTATGCTCGGCAGAGCCTCGCATTCATATACAGAGGACTCACTCGGAGTCAGCGTAGGCGGAAATGGGTGAATTATTTAACGGATGTTAAGTAGTCATAATGGATGGGTGGACAGAGACATGCTCTAGAAGCGCGAGAGAGAGAGAGAGAGAGAGAGAGATAGAGAGAGAGAGTGTGTGTGTGTGTGTGTGTGCGCGCGCGCGTGCGTGCGTTCGTGCGTGCGTGCGTGTGTAGGGAAAAGTTAGGAGTGTTGGTGTTTCCCTGCTTTGCCATTATAGCTGCGCGAACTCCTATAAGTCCTAGATAGTCCCTTTTAATTTTCTTAATGAACTCTACTTCTACTTCAATACTTGCGACTCGTTAAATCGGATATAATCGAAAAATAGAATTTGACCCACTAATGCGCGCTATTTGTTGAGTAAACTTTTGTCACGTGACCATGTTTAGCCAGTCGGCAGTCGCGAAATCGTGTAAACGTCATAGTAAGAAATTATATACACAAGTATATTGGGTAACCAGCTACATTTTCCGTATATCCCACTGGTCTTTCAATATTTTCATATTATATTATTGTTTAATGTTTATAGTTATGTAGCTTTATTGGTATTCAATGATGAGAGTTATCCCCCTTCGTCTATTAAACTATAGAAAATTGAGATATTACAGTACATCACCAACTGATTATTCGGGTTTTACCGGAAATGTAAACTGCAATGTGATTTTACCTATCCAACAGTGGTGAAAAGATATTTGTATGTACAAAATCAATTATATGTATGCTAAGTGCATGTACTTTGTATTTTAAACTCCAATTCGGTCCAAAACGACAACTTAATCTGTGATTGTATGCCTTTAATAAATTCTTTTTAAAAGGAGCTCTTATTTTGTACAAATATTTGTTGGGGGGTTATATCTATATGTAGTGATAATATTTTGAGGAGAAAAAAATTGAAATGAACAGGGACCCATCGACGAGCATTACTGTACATGTTCGCTTCAGTAATGCATGTAGAAATCGTAACGTATATTAACAAATTAGCTATCGAAGTGGAGGTTGTGTTGGTTTCCAGCTGGCCATAATGATATACTTTCCTATACAATATGTCGTCGATGGGTCCTTATGTTCATTTATTATTTTTAATATTATCATTACATATAGATATAATCCCCAACAAATATTGTTTTTAAAATAACATTATTAGTATTTTTGTTAAATATATTTTATTAAAAGAAATTAATCGCCTGCTTTAAGTGCCTTTGCGCTAGCTAAAAGGACGATCAAGACACGACCTGCATCTTACAGGAAAATATTCAAAATATTTGAAAAAGGAATTTATAAAAACATGCAAAACGACGATTCATCTATGTAATTGTTTATGGTTTTGTGTTGAATGAGAGACCGTAGAGCAGAACGTCGTTCATATATTACGTTCAGCTGAGTGAATTGCATCAATGGTTTGTTTATAACCGCACACTGGACGCATATCAAGATCGTTAACACGACGAAAGTGTTTGCAGCACTTCATAAGTCCTCGGTGAATACAAGCTTGTCCGTGCACGGGAGCTCGTTTAGAATTCTCTATTGGTATATAATTATAATATAAATTTTATGATAGTAAGAACTGTTCAAGTGGTTAATTCAATGCGCTTCATTCAATTAATTTGTTTTATGGAAATCAATGAATTGTCCATCTCTGGCGGACGTCGATGTCTTTATCATGTACGTGAGAGAGTGACTTTAATGTTCACACGTCCAGGTTCCGCCAAGAGGTCATTCTATCCGGACTATTCTATATTGACCATTTGATGTTGAACATTTTCCAGTGGCATTTATGGACTCTAAACTTAATGCTAATAAAATCAAATCTACTATTGATAATATTGACAATGAACTCAAAGCTACCGATAACATTAATTCAGCATACAATGAGTTTTTATCTCTGGTTACTGGTGAGCTTGATAATTGTGTACCCAGAAAACAGATGTTCAATGGACAGAGAAATCACAAGTGCCGAACCAAGCCGTACTGCAATGAAGTTCTACAGAATAAATGGAATGAAGTGACTGCAGCAGAACGACATTACGTGAAGTCCCGAGGATGTAATAGACCTCGCGTTATTTTTCAGTTTATAAAGAGATGACAGGTTAAATGACATATCACGTGTACAGTCAACCGTGTATAATTTTGATACAGATAAATACTAGTATATGTTTGTTTATGAACGTAGATCAAGACATACTGTCATGTTCATTCTGACATTTGACACGCACATGCGGATGGGATATTTAACGATATATATAAATTTACTATCACGGAATCTATATTCTCGTGATATATAATCCACTACATGACAGACTGCAATGTGTCTTTTACATCTGATAACTGCTGTCTATGTTGACATGTTGGCCCCATACTGATATACTTAATTGCCATTGTTAGTGTCATATGGTATTGATTCCATAGTAACTGTGATGGTTTCAAATGTATTTTTTAAATATTTACAATATACTGTAAACTCACGATCAAACAAACTGTAAACTTACTCATGGAAAAGAAGCAGAACTGATGCAACGAAAAATGTAACATCACGTACGAAATATCTAACAAAATTATTTTATGTTATATTTTTCGTACATTATGTACGAAAAATTAAAAATATTGTGCTTGCTACATTTTCCGTAATAGATTGCAACGAAGAAATGTAACAATGTGTTATTTGAGACCGTGACATGTGATGCTAACAATGTGTACGTGTCTGTACAGAAAATACGGGTCATTGCCAATTTTCGACTTGCAACATCGCGGATTCATACAGTTTGCACTTGGGTTTCTATTTTTATACGACAATGAACATTTGATGACGATGATGACAAATGACGATGATGATGACGTCCATAGTGATGCCGCCGATGTTACGATGACTGCGAATATAATGATGACGATCATGACTATGTTCAGGGCTGAAATGCTCCAGATTCAAGACAACATCTTCACTAGTTTGGACAAACAGGACATTTTTCTAGTTATTCCGTTTGATTTATCAGCAGCCTTCGATACCATTGACCATGACACTCTATTCATCAGACTGGAAACAACATGTGGCGTCACATGACCAGCACTATCATAGCTCGTACTTGACAAACAGATACCAAGCTGTGACCATTGGTGATTCAACATCTTCAGCTACAAAGCTACAATTCTGAGTACCACAAGGCTCCGTTCTTGGTCCGATACTGTTCGCAATCTACATCCTGCCATTTGGTGACATTTTCAGGAGACATGGCATCTACTTTCATGGATACGCTAATGACACACAGGCTTGTGTAGCTGCCATTTTTGTAACTTTCTTAAATTGAACGATGAGAAGACCGCTGTCCTTGCCGAAACAACACACCAACTTCGGCAAGCGCCCCCTCTCTCGGTTACTATTGCTAAGACTCTCCTCTTGTAACAGGGTGAAAAATCTTGGCGTTGTGTTTGACTCCCCCATGACATTGAAACAACAAGTGAACAACATGTGCAAAACGGGTTATTTTCACCTCAGAAAGATCAGTCAACTACGTTTTCTATCTAGCGACATAACCAAGATGCTGGTACAGTCTTTGGTGATATCACACTTGGATTATCGTAATTCTCTTCTGTGCACCCTAAGGCGCCTCCAGTGTCTTCAGAACACAACTGCAAAAATCATCAACAAGTGCCACAGACATAATCACATCAAACCCATTCTGCAGAACCTTCACTGGCTTCCTGTACCAAAGAGAATTGAATAGAACGTCCTTGTGATTGTGTATAAATGTCTGAAGACCAACTTGGCGCCCAGATATCTTTCTTCATTCTGACAGTGCACAAGCCAAACCGATATCTCAGATTCAAAAGCAAGGACATTCTCACTAAATACAACCTCGGTGATCGTGCTGAAAGATTGTGGAATTACCTGCTAAATATGATAAATCTCTTGACTCTTTCGGCAAAGCCCTCAAAACTCATTTATTTACAACAGTGTATCTTGGTTGATTTCTTAATATCTGCAATTCTGTCTAGACCCTGTCTAGGT
>JAUTBT010001819.1:0-10439 GCA_032361225.1 Lepetodrilus schrolli
TTTTGGAGACACACACACACACACACACACACACACACACACACACACACACAAACACACACACATACATACATAAAGTCTGGCTGGCTAGCGAGCCATGATTTAAATAGTATTAATGTATCTGTAAGTCTCAACTTCTATTAGAAGGAAGCTATGGATTACAGGGGTTCTAATGTGGTTAAGAAAATGCGGAATGCCAGCTTCTAATAGATGGTTGTTTACCATTCCAGTAGTTCAAGGATTCTTCTTCATCACTGGATTACAGAATTGGAAGGTGTATTCCTGTTTTAGTGAATTATTGTTTTACATCGCAGTGGGAATCTTTCACCCATATGTGACAGATAATATTTAATTATACTATAAATGGTTTTAAATGAAAAGCAGCATGAAAAACATACCAAAAATTGATTAAAATTGAAGTAGGTGATAGAATACTAAGAATGATATAATAACTATTAGTGAAAAATTAATTTAAAGTGTGAACACTATATGTGTATTGAACTATGAAATGGTTAAACATAATTAAAACTTTTCATATAAACCAATTTCTTTTTAAATGATAAAATGAGATGTCCAGGAACCTGGGTGAAGAGATGTTTTCGATTAGGCGAGGAGTAGTGAGTGAGTGAAATAGGAGTGACCAATTTGGCATCGTTGCAAGACGGTTTCATCTTGACGACAATATACCCCCAACAGCGGTGTCAATTCAATGATGGCCAGAAAATGATGCAATTTATTATGAATTTCTGTATCCCATTTGTTTGGGCACAACAATTTAATAGATGTGTAGATGTTTTGAATCACTGTATAGGATTGACATTGATATTACTGAACAACCATGGGCTGCCTTTGCTGCATCATCAGCTAAATTGTTGCCCTGAATACCTACATGGCTTGGTAACCAGCAATATACAATCTCATACTGAGATGTTACCAGATAATCATGAAGTTCTAAAATTTCAATAATAAAAGGGTTATGATTATTGTTTTTAATTGCCTGAAGACGAGACAATGAATCTGAAAATATGATATTTGGTTTAGGTTTGAATCATTGAATGGCTTCTAAAGCTATGAGAATAGCTTTAGCTTCTGCAGAAAATATGGAACTATCATCTGGGAGACGACAAGTAAGAGTTTGACCATTTACAATGGCAGCAGCTACCACACTGCCGCCATCCTTTGAACCGTCAGTATAAATACTAACATAGTCTGAATACAGAGTTTTAAGCTCTTCAAAATATTGCTGATAAACTAGTTGATGTGTATTAGATTTTCTCTTATGTCAGACTATGCAACAACAAATCTGTATTGAATATATTCCAAAAGATGTTTTGAATATAATCCAAAAACTGTTTATATTTTTACTTCATGCTTTGAGTGATGCTATTTCCATGCTCTTCAGCTGTACCTATTTACCAAATGACTGACATATCTATGTGTACAGTGTCAAGTCATACCATACATGTATGTTGCTGACCTCCCTGCTCTGGTTGATGCATTCCATTCACAGTAGGTATAAAACTACTGTATTGTAGTATACATATCACGTGTATATATAGATCACACTCTTTCACAGAAGTGTGGGTCGATCTGTGGACAATCATATAGTGGAATTGGGCAATGTGTTTACAACCATCACACTGTTCGTGTTACATGTCAACACTGGTGATTGCTTTACATTAGAATACTGCTGTTGTTATCTTGTACAGCAGGCAATACAGGGCTTGCACAGGTATGGGTATTCAGTATGTTTATTCTAACTCAATAAGACCATTCTTAACCAATGAATCATCATGTATGCTATTTTACTTCTCTCTAGGAAATATACATAAGACTAGCCATCGTCTCGGACGATGATGGGAATTATGTATGGTATCATTCTTGCTGTATACATGAAGATCCTGATGATGTCAGTAATTTACTGATAAAACATCAATTGGTTTAGTTTTTGATGATTGTTTAATCTCTGCAAATATGAAATACTGAGACTTACTCATATTCTTAAGAAATCTAGATTTGTTTTAAAACTAATTTAATGGTGGATATATTGGCTATTTTAGTTATTCAAAAGTAGAATACCGGTAGTTTATTGAGGGAACAGATTAAATCCTAGTTAGCTTTCTATGTATGGAGAACAATTTTAATTGATCTAATTTAATTAAATCCCTGCCAATATAACTTATAAATTGCTATTAATTATTTATAAAAATATATGTCCACTAGTAAAGTACTTGTTTAAAAATTGGCTGCATAACAATAACGAATTCCTTATTTAAATGTATTTTGCCTTCATATTTTATATATAGGAAAACATCTCGTGATGCCTTATATTATATTTGTTTTACCTAATTCTCCATCCTGTTTAGCTATGTATGTATCCTAGAAGATATTACTTATTTTGTACATTAATGTCATGATGAATATGTTGATATATACTGTGCTGTGATGGTTGAAGGGTTAATGCACAATCTGGACTGCAGACATGCCGGCTCCCTGACAGCTGTATCTTCATTAGAGCAGATGAAATAGCTAAACAAATAGCATGGGTATTTATTTATGGGATTTCTTCCTTCTCATATTTCTGAAGATACATACATTGCATATTTGTCTAGAGAACAGTACATTGTGAACATACACATCGAAAACTACATTGTATCTTTGGTACTGTTTGATTAATTAAATAATAATACATATTCACGAAACACCTATTTCCAAAAGGTTCTTGACCATATTTCTGTATTTATGGAAGCCTAAACAGAATTTCCGGTGAGCAAGCTTCCTGTAAACCTGCAAAGCGGATTGGTGTGTTTTTATTGGAAAGAGTGTTATCCATTCTACTTAGGCTTTTCAGAGAGGAAGCCATTGTTGCTTCTGTGTACTATATTTATAAATATGTAATTCAGATGGAGCTTGGAATACTTCCAAATTTTGGAAGGAGAATATGCAATGAAAACAAAATCATGATAATTAGCAATAATATACCACCTTTAGTTGAGGCATATTGGAGATGGGTAAAGTTAACTAAAAAATCCTAATTAATATCAAATTGTATCCAAATTAATTAAAACCAAATTGAATTTAAGACTGAATTGATATGTGTACAACCACAAAGTCCAGTTTAGATAGTATTATCATTTCTCGGACAGTATTATCATTTCACCCACATTGTTTCCCACAGCCGTGTGGACCAGGGGTAATTAAGTGCCATATCTCCCAAGAGAAATAAGCCGGAAGTCTGTACAGCTGCCATTCGCAGGAAGCTGTAGAAGACCCTATCATAACACAGCTGATAGTGCGGTTGACCCTATAACTTGTGTAACTCTTATCTAATCTCTCACTCTTAATACTCTGCAACAGGTTTCTGTGAGTTCAGACTATCATCCTTTAACATCAGGGAAGTTCATAAAATAGTGAAAAAGGTGCTGCAGAGAAAAAAAGCCTATAATTGACAGGTGTCTCAAATAATAATGGTAGTGGTATTTCAAATGATATTTTTGTATGCACTTACTGAATTTTCTGGCATCTAAAGTATATTTATGTCATATAAAGTATGTTGAAAAACTCCAATATGGTTTATGACATTGTAATACTGTGTTCAAACAACATAAAGAAGACTCGCCATAATGACTCGCTCAATGAAATTCAGTATACTACTTTCGTGGAGGAAGCTCAAATGTTTTATACAAGAGTGTTTTTAGTTGTCAATATTGAACATCATATTAAGCCTATGTTTGTGCTGGTGGTAATCTGAAACATGAAATCTGTTAGCTAGAAGTCCACACATAATGTTCTCATAAACATCCATTTAGCTTACTCAGAAGCCTCAAAGACATGATAAGCTGATGTGAGTTATTTGCTAATACGACAGTTTAGATGGATGGACTATAGTGTGTGGGAGGCCTCTGGTGGAACTCCTAGCAGTGGCTTCTGTCAAGCTGGGACAATGTTTAAATTTATGATGTAGAACAAAACATTTCATATACTTCATGAACAAAGCAGACTGGAAGACAGATAGACAGAGAAGATAGGAATACTTGGAGATGGACAGGCTTGCAAGCAGGTAGGAAGAGACAGACAGAAAGATATATAGACTGACTGGCTGACAGACAGACAGGAAGACAAGGAGAGAGACAGACATGCAAACAGACAAACATGAAGTCAGAGAGAGAGAGGGAGAGAGAAAGAGGGAGAGAGAGGGGGGGAATGGAAAATATACTTTGCAATTATGTTGTATCGTCTTTACCAAATAGTATTACATCGTTCAGCAATTTATTTGTATCCTACAAGAGATTGCTTCTAATAATATAAGCATTGAGGTTATGCCTATAGCTTCTCCAAAGTGCCAGGTTTACTGCCAGCACCTGAGCATTCTACTGTTGCCTCACCTGATCCTGGCTATCTGGACTAACACCTTAATGAGGAAGCCAGTGTTTTCATAGTTAAACCAAACAGTTTTACAGGAAAAGGTGCACGGACAGAGCCAATAGTTGCCAGTGGAAGAAACTATAGATCTTTTAACATCCAGTAGGTTAACAACTTTGGAGGAAAACTGAAAGTTATAATGGGTTTGTTGTTTAGAATATAGGTAATAACAGGCATATGAAGTATAAGTATTAAATACGGTATATAGACACTTATTTATACTGAACTGCACATTTAAAAAAAATTAAATACATATCTTTTGAATAATTTGATTTATTTAGTTAAATGACTCATACACATAGGTGATTTTGCCTATGACAGTTATTATTGCTTATATGTAATATATTGCGCTTTGAGCATGTGTTTTTCCACATGGAGTCTAGCGCATTAGAAATGCACTATTATTATTATTATATTTGTAAGAATCCGAGCTTTCAGGAATTAAAATTAACGCAAACTCATCGGAATAAATAATTTTACCTGCTGTTGATAAACAACAATTGTTTACAAAATGGTGCCTTTTCATGGGGAATCCCTTCTATGTTACTTTCGTGGTTAGAAGAGTATGCTGTGATTGGTCTTTGGTCGGATGGTTGAGAGCTCACACGCTCTTGCGCTAACGAATGCAGACTGCTAAAAAAATGAGCTGATTTCTTGATAACAGATCATTTGGAAGGAAATCAATGACTGTACGTGGTGTAGGATAATCAGTTCTTTAGGTTTATACAATATGAATTTGGTGTTTTAGTCACTTTAAGGTCAGAATTAAACTATTGCTAGATTATTTTCAGTATTCAGTTGTAGCTACTACTATTTCCAGAGTCCCAACTACAGTATGTATTAATTATTGTCTTGTGAATGTCAAAATCTTTTAAAATCATGCCAGTAACTAGGTCTGTAAACCTTACCAGTGACAAACTAGAACTGTACATCTTGCCAGTGACAAACTAGGTCTGTTAATGTTTTCAACATAAACATTTGTTAGTTAATCTTGCCAGTGATAAACTGTCTTGTAATTTTGCCAGTGTTAAACTACAGTGTGTGTTAGATTGTGTACACCATATTTCACCATGACCAATAGTACAATACCAATCTACCAATGTCTATACCACTATTGATAACAAGGGTGTGGGATAATATTGCATGAACATTGGATGAATATTCCATAGGAGGTATAATATTATATATGCACTACATGTTACTACCAATATGATAATAGCATTATTTTGTTCTAACACGCTACTAACATTCAGATAATATGACATAAATATTCATTTCTTTACCACATAGAATTTTATTAAGAGAACATCATTTCCTATGTCATGTGTGTGTAGCATACATTTTGTAATACTTTCACAAGATTCTTTTTACATCCTATATTTTACTTAATACCATTGATGTAATTACATACATGTAACCTTCCATGATAAAATTAGCATGTTAGACCACTGTTCAAATGTGATATTGATGTTCTATTTATATATAACTATGCTATTAAAATACTTTAGTTAACCCTATTAGTGGTACATTACATATGTTATTATCACTGCACCATTAATAGATCAGTTCAGAAAGCCTGTATGATGTTTATGACACACTTTGAGTCTTAAAAACATCAGCCTTGACAATAATTTGATCCCTTTCTGAAAATAGTATAGCGTTTTTATGCGTAAAACAACTTCTGTATACTGTATTATTTATGCCAGATATTTATTCACTAATGCCAAGCGAATGATGCTGGGAGTTTTTTCTAAAACAGCTAGGAGGTCTAGATATCTGGCTACAACAGGAAGGCTTTGTGAGTAATGACTGATGAGCTGGTGCCTGTTATCCGAGTATGGCTGTGAAGTGCTTCTGTCGTAAACCATTACACTCCCTGTCGGAGGAATCCATCTAGCACTACAACCTTCATGGTACTATGTGTCCTTCATTAGTGAATGACGAGAATCAATGTCTTCAATAGGTTTTATGTGTCATCAATCAGGCTTTTTCCAAGGATGTACTACCTCACCATGGAGACAATGGCAGCACAAGTCAATTGATGACCATGTCAATGTCACATACAGCTCACCTGCTTTGTATAATGTAATATGTCTACTACATTATTATTATTATTGTCATCGTGCATGAGTGAAATATTTCCATTGCAACATAAAGCACTAATTCATTTAATAATATTATTATTATTATTATGTAGTTTTATTTTTTTTATGGTTTCAGCAGTTTTTAAACCATTGTGAATGAGTTTATTTTATGTCACAGTGGTAATCTGTGACCCATATGCGCTGATTAATATTTGATTATACTATAGAAGCTTTAAACAAGGCATTGCAACATTCAACTAATATACATGGTTATTTGATTCCCTGGTTTACAGATTTTTATGTGATAATTTTGGCTTGGGCAGTCGAGAAAATATATATAAATATAATTTGATATTTTGGCAAGTCGGTTAGGTACAATATACAAATAATAATAATAATTGGAGATTATGAATGGCTGGTTTATTTCTGATATACATACATACATACATACATACATACATAGTATAGGTATATTTCTGATATACGTACACTTTCTCCGAAATAGTGTAGGTCTATCTGGATATACACCTACACTTAGAACAAAATAAACCATGGCAATGAGACCAGAAGATGGGTATAATATTATCCTGAATCTACAGTTTGAAGTGTTTATAATAATAATAATGATAATAATAATAATAACAACAATAATGAATATCCACTAATAATGTTCAATATCTATGCTCAAAAGCATTCTCAATGTGCTACTTTATTACCCCAGGCAATTGATCAATGGTCACTCATTTCACCTCAACTCCATGGGGATCATATAGCCCAAAATTACATTTCTTGCATTTAAAGATTATGGTAACATCCACAATTTCATCTTGTCCTACTGGGTACCCATTTATTGCAAGCTGGCTGGACTGGAGCAATGTGAGTTTTAGCATGGTACTCAAACCCTGGACCTCTGAGTTATGGGGCAGATTTGCTACCATTAGACCACCATACTCAGCCTTGCTTCAATGTATACAGACATACACCTATGTAGTTTGTGTAGAATAATATATGACATTATTGTGATCCAGAGATCATTATTATACTGTAGTGTGTGATCTCTGCCTGATCTCCTAGTACATTATTATACTGTAGTGTGTGATCTCTGCCTGATCTCCTAGTACATTATTATACTGTAGTGTAGGATCTCTGCCTGATCTCCTAGTACATTATTATACTGTCGTGTGTGATCTCTGCCTGATCTCCTAGTACATTATTATACTGTTGTGTGTGATCTCTGCCTGATCTCCTAGTACATTATTATACTGTAGTGTGTGATCTCTGCCTGATCTCCTACTACACACTTGGCTCCTAGTCTATGTTGGTCTTTAGCAGTAACTTGTATGTCTCAAGCACTCTGGCATCAGTGGGATACTTTCCCTGTTTTTGTTAAGTGTCAATTGATATCAGCTCAGCACTTGCAGATACCTTGGTTGTGGCTCATTTAGCCGTGAGTAAATTGTTCCTAATCCAATAGGCCACACTACTCATCTTGCCAGGTATAGAGACAGCTTTTTATCTGTGTAATGTGGCGAAGTGTTAGCTCACTATACCATATGTGATACCAACACCCAGGAAGATAGGAGAGAAAAAGAGAAAAGCATAAATTGTTTACACTGTTTCTTTACCATTTCCTTTACATTAGGAGATAATAAGTCATTCCCATGACAATTAGGTAATACATTTACTGAACAAGTATTTTAGCACTGTTACTATTTTTTTCTATACTGCTAAATTGTTGCTAGAAGACATTAACTTTCTGCTTCATTGGCTTGAAATATTATATTGCAGGTTGTTTGTTTAGGGAACAACGACAACTGTTATTTGAGCATGTACACATACAAAGTTATGTAGATCTTCAAATTGAAATTAGTATATTCTGATAATGAAAATGATTTTATATAATTATGTAACTAATCATTAAAAATATTATAAATTTAGATATCTACCTCTATTTCAATATTTCTCTTCATGTTCCATATCATACATGTAGATATATATTACATGTTTAAAGACGCAATGTTCTAGACCAGTGTATGGAGTATATCTGTTATATCTCCCTACTTCCGCCCAGTGCCAGAGCCCCTTGCTGTCAGCCAGTCAAATATCAGAGTTCACGCTTTCCAGGTTACACTACTATGATATCATGGGAAGGAAACTCTGAGAACACATGTATGTAGGATCATGTTATGCATGTTGTTTATCATTAAAACGTATATTTTTCTGCAGTTTCTTCGCGTTGTATGAATTTGTTTAAGATCAGCTGTTTGATCGTCTGTACATTTACTGTACATATGTTATTCTCAATTATATTAAATTTTATTTCAACATAACATGTACAGTAAATGAAATAATACAGAATTTCATAATGGGATGAATTCAAATACATGGCACTTGAGTAATCAATAATATTTGAAAGAAACATTATTTTATTTACAATCACATGCTATGATACTGTCGCTTTAATTACTCAGTAATTACTGCCTTATAATTCCCAAATGATGAAGGTGGTTAACATCCTCACTGATTCATGCCACCCAGCAGTAAATGGGTACCTGGTAGTAGTATAAGTAAATGATCGATGTTGGCAGTTGGGAGTTGTGCAAACCCTAGAGTGTTCAGAGGGCTCATGTTATGAAAACTGCATTGGGATAATGGAAGCATTAGGTACCATTGATTGCATCAGGTGCTTGCTGCAAGACAAATTATTATTATCAAATCATTGTTTCAGGTGCTGGATGTAAGACACATTATCATTATGATGCCATTGTTTCAGGTGCTTGATGGGCAGTGCCATTCAGTCTGGGAGAGTAGTGATGACCATCAGGAGACGTCGGAAACGGCCCGCACCACCCCCACCTCTTCCTATCCGACAGACACCATCACTCCAGGACATGCCAATTCGACACAGTGGAGTCAGAGGTCCATACAACCATGTCATCTCCCAGTCCTTCACCTGCCTCCCCACTGAGTGCAGCAGTCGGAATGGTGGATATGCTAATGGAGGAATGCTACTGAACCACCTCGGAATCTCCAACAATGAACTCAGTATCTCTTCTGATGATGTCTTTGCTGACGATGTATTCGCTGACACATTGTCACCAAGTGATAGGATCATTTACATGAATTTACCTCAACATGGACTTCACAATGGCAAGTTGAATAACATGGCTAGGAGACCTATTGGTTCTGGATCATATGACGATTGTGGACAGAGGACCCAGAGCACTTCCGCAGTGGAGGACATGGTCAACTGGTCATCTGGCCACCAAAGAAGGAAGGTCAGTCTACCCAATGGCCATGACAGTGACCTCCAGAGACAGAGCTCCACATCCACTCTGGTGCCAGACAATGGTGCCTACAGTGGGAGCTCGGACTCTCTGACCACGCTGCCACAGCGGGGTATGAACAACGGGAATGTCACACCAATCAGACGTTTGGTTGAACGCAACCTCCTAAAGAATGCAGGACTGTACAACCGGGCAGACTGTGCGTCACCATCAATAGGAAGTATCTGCAGCTTTGACTCTGAGGGAGGAAGTAACAAGACAAGTCCATCAAACAGTGGAAAGGTAACAATACCATGAATTACCACAAATGATTTCTACTGATTGGTGAGAATGTTGAAACAATATGGATCTAGTTGTTTAGTTTGGTGAATGATGGAGTAATACAATGAATGCGGGGCAGGTGGTAGCACAGTGGTAGAACAGTTGGACTTCAGAGCCAAGCTTCCAGGTTCAAATCCCGCCCCTGGGGCCGGCATCAATGTTCGCGATAGTTACCTTTCTGATGTGATATTGATTGGATGTGATGTCGGTAGAGTGGCAATGCAGTTATCATCCTTGGTCTTGTCAGCACCAGCAGGTGCTCGCAGGTTTACTGCAACATTCAGCGCTACGGATGTTGCGGGTTTCCTCCTGCCCTAAACTGACA
>JAUTBT010001820.1:0-10439 GCA_032361225.1 Lepetodrilus schrolli
CTGACAAGACCAAGGATGATAACAGCATTGCCACTCTACAGACATCGCATCCTATCAATATCGCATCAGAAAGGTAATTTTCGCGAACATTGATGCCGGGCCCCCGGGGCGCGAAATAATAATGATGATGATAATATAAATAATGATAATAATAATGTAAAATAATAATAATAATAATAAAAATAAAAATAAATAAAAATAAATAAAAATAATAAAAATAATAATAAAAATAATAATAATAATAATAATAATAATGGATAGCATAATGCCCCAGATTCAGTCTCGAATGTATCCTCAAAGTTCTACATTATTACCACAGCCAATGGATCCATGTGCACTCAATTGAACATTCTCAACTCTCTGGGGACAGTACAAATGCATGACCCAATGCTTCATGGGAAAACCATTTAACGGAATACAATAGTATACTATTGACTTCTGCACTGATAGATGACTAAACGTTTGTCCAGTGTTACTCGTTGTGTAGAACAGAATCGACCCACTGCTGGTACAATCGTCGGAGACACCCACCTCCAGCCGCGTACAGTTTGGCCACACTGGTGGAGTACTTCTTCTTGGGGGTGCTCAGGTTGCCTCGGGGGTCCAGCTTCACGGAAATCTCGTCCACTATCTTCCTCTCTGGCCCCAGGAAGCCCATAGCTATCATCACCATGTCACACTGGAACACCTTCTCCGAACCTGCAACACAGGAGGAACTCCCACCGTACAGAGTGATGCCGGCAGATGAAATATTCAGGGATGAGAATGTGAAATTGTGTTTTCAGTTGAAACAGCTGGGATCCAGGGACCACAGGCCACAGCCAGGTTTACAAGATCGACCCTGAAGCCTCAAAATCTGCGGAAATCCACGGATCCTCAGAAGTCTCTCGTCCCTGATTATCATCTGTTTGGGAATAACTGACCATTCCACAGAACAATTCTAGTTCTATGAGGGTAATAGTTCATACATACCTAGTAAGTTTGATGTCAGCATCCTGCTTCATCCACAATGATCACAGCGATATAAGAGTCACAACTCATTTATGTATATAGTGACTCTATAATGTGTTACCATTTGCACAGCTATGATCATTCTGTGGAATGGTATCTTGTACAGGAAATTCAGAGAATTGAATGATGTGTGAATGTACTCTGGGATTTGTTTCTATGGTAGTGTCAGGTTACAATGAGATAATACATACAGGAGGTCAAATTTGGATTAATATTAATTTCATTGGTTTGAAAGTCTTCCATGGCTGCAATGGTTCCAGTAGACTGACCTGGTACATCAGACATCTGCCAGCGTCCTGCCTCATCTTTCTTCCACTCCACCAGCATCGTGTTGATCCCCTTCACATTGCCGTTACCGTCATCGATGAAGTTCTACAATTAATATAACATATAATATAACAGTATAGTGGAGACTTACTATCTTAGGTCTCATTTAAAGGCACCCCTTTCAACATTGCCATCATGAATCGGGTGCGTAGCTAGGGGTATTTTAACGTGGATTCGCCAGTACTGAAACTATACATGTATATGTTTTGCTTAAAAAATAAAGTTAGCTAGGAAATTGATGTGGATGTGTCTGTGTATCTGGGTATAGGCAGCTACGTACCTGAGAATCAAGTTCTACAGTTAACACATGTAATATTGTCGAACATTAATTTACCTGGTCTCATTTAAATAGATTTACACCACTAGTGTTAGTATTTCAACCATTTTTCTCATTCAAATATATTTCATTTAATCGAAGAACTATTAACAATCAAAACAATCAATGAGAAAACGCATCTAATTTTAGCAACATTGAAGCACAATTACTATATTTTAATCACTTACATTACTCTTGATGTTGAAGATGCGAGGGTCGTGGTTGAATTTGACCTTGACCTCTTCATGGCCGTAGTCCACTCTGAAGATCTTGGGCCAGGTGGGCCAGGGGTTGCTGGGAGCACGCGAGTCTGGCGGTGTGGGCAGGATCTCAAAGGATACGATACTCTTGGCCCCCTGGAGTGAGGAGGTCTCATTGTATTGTCTACATTTAATGTTAGTTTTGACGGAGGGCTTGGGAAAAAAATATCTCGTGCTGGGATACACTTTCATGAAGCTATTACACTGTCAGATCCTAAGATTGTAGTAAGTGGTCTAATAGCATAACAATTGATATGAGATGGTTTTGGTCTCATAGTGGATATGTGAGCTTCATGAAAGAGTGCCCTTGTCCCAAGATTACAAAAAGAAAATTATTACGATTTCATGCTCAAATCCACCTTCACAAATCCGCATATAAAATTTTAGCTTGAGCATGAAATTGTAGTAAACATTTTTCATAATCTTGGTTCCTGGTTTGGCATACTAATGTAGCTGTATACTTTAGACACATACGTTCCACATATACATTTACTCACCTCCACACGCATGTAAAGACAGACACACAGACCAACTGACAGACAGACACAGACACAGAGACAGAGACAGAGACAGACATACACAGAGACAGAGACAGATATACACAGAGACAGACATACACAGAGACAGACACAGACACAGACAGACATACACAGAGACAGAGACAGACACCGAGACAGACAGACATACACAGAGACAGACAGACATACACAGAGACAGAGACAGACATACACAGAGACAGAGACAGACATACACAGAGACAGACATACACAGAGACAGACATACACAGAGACAGACATACACAGATACAGACAGACATACACAGAGACAGAGGCAGAGACAGACATACACAGAGACAGACAGACATACACAGAGACAGACACAGAACAGACACAGACAGACACACAGACAGACACATACCTGTCTGAGTGATGTCCCGATGCAGTCATTCCCTGTGTCACCTCCTCCTATCACAATGACATCCTTGCCCTTGGCGTCCAGACCAGATTCCTTCAAGTCAGTTCCCTGCTGCTTCTGCTGCCATGTGCTCAGGAAGTTCATAGCAAAGTGGATGCCTTCCAGGCTACGACCTGCATAAACACATATCACACTGGTCAAACTTCCAACCAAATTGTAGGCAATAAATAATTCTGCATTTCTATTGGACCAAATCGAAAGTGTATTCATAGCGCTACATTATTACCCAAGATATATCAGTGTGCTCTCATTTTCCTTCTCAACTCCCTGGGGATCCCAAGCTGCCATTCAAAGCACTAGAAGATTATCATTAACATGTCCATATCATCCTACCGAGTACCCATTCTCTGCTGGGTGAGCATATCACTCCTACTGATGAAAACTACATCTCTAACACAGATGCTAGGAGCCTTCAGACCCACAGATACACTCACACACCTGGTATTGGTAGGTCTCGTGGCCAGGTAGCTCCCAGAGCTAGGAGAACAGCGTCGTTGTCCTCCAAGAGTTTGGCAGTCGCTAAGTCCTTGCCGACCTCCACGTCCGTTATGAAGGTGATTCCTTCCGCTTCCATCAGCTCCACACGACGCTGCACAACCTGCCATCAAAATCATCCATTCCTCGTATAATAATTCCACTGATGTTCATATAATCACAATCAGAATTCAACAATAATTCTACTAGTCTGTAGAGAAACTAAGTTTTGCTATTTGAAAAGCCATGTTGAAGAAGCCGACCATGGGAACTGTACTTCATGGCCTCCTCGTTCTTCTGTGTACAGCTCCATCAAACCAAGAAGCAGGCAAAGGCAGCAAAATATCTCTCTATTCAGGAATAATTCTTGATGTATTTTAGTGTGAGATTTTGGAGAGAACAGAACACGTACATCTTTGTTCAGCTTCATGGTAGGAATACCATAGCGAAGGAGACCTCCGATCCTGTTGTTTCTCTCATACACCGTCACTGTATGGCCAGCCTGAAATAACATTGGTTACTTCATAAAAACGTACATCTCACCAAAGGTCAATACATATTTAAATATGAAAATCTTTCAGAACAAATTCATGAAATCTCTTCCGTGTTACATGCTGCTAACTTCAGTGTAAATATAATTTTTATAATTTTTTATTGTATTCTTTATTCTTTTTTGTACTGGGGTTTAGAGTCTTTCACTTATATCACGACTTGTCAGTTTAAGGCAGGAGGAAACCAGCAACATCCGTAGCGCTGAATGTTGCAGTAAACCTGTGAGCACCGGCTTGTACTGACAAGACCAAGGATGATAACTGCATTGCCACTCTACAGATATTGCATCCTATCAATATCGCATCAGGGCAGGATTTGAACCTGGAACCTTTGGCTCCAAAGTCCAATGTTCTACCACTGTGCTGTTAATAAACTGTAATGACTTTCAACCTGAACATATTCACGCACACAAGAGAACACTGGTAATAATTTTAGTATGAATTTGGGGGGTATAACGCCAATTTCAAGATTATCTCACTCATTTGTTAGTTTACAGTATGAAGAAACATTCAACACTTGAGGCACTCAGTATTACTTAAAACCTACACACACAGCCTGGTACTGACGAACCAAAGATGAGAACTACATGACATCAGTAATACAACACATTCTATCATGATCACATTGGAAATGTAACTTCTGCGAACATAGACACTGTGTTCTCTGTATGGGTTCCAACTCAGGACAGACAGTGCATACTATTATGACTTACACCAGAAAGATAACATTTGTTAACATTGATACTGGGTTCGAACTCGAGACCACTTCACCTTGTTCAACTGTGCTGCGGCCCCAAGTCCTGCTGGGCCACTCCCTACAATGGCCACCTTCTTCCCAGTCCGCTTCTTGGGAATCTCTGCCTTCATCCAGCCCTGCTCGAACGCGTGGTCGATGATGGCATTCTCGATGTTCTTGATGGTCACGGCAGGGGTGTTGATGCCGAGAACACAGGCACCCTGGAATTTAAAAAAATTAGAGAATTATTATTAAATAACAGGCCACGAGATTAAGAAACATTTTGAGTACAATTTCATGCTCAAGTTCAAATGATGTGATTTGTGGACAAAACTTTTAGGAGGATGAAATCGTACTTAAAATAGTTTCTTAATCTCGGGGCTTGATTGGCTAATAGCCGAGTTCATGAAAGGTCCTGTGGATGAACTCTTCAACAATACTTCCTTATATCTAGGTGTTTAAGTGTGGCATAAAGGGACCAAGATATAATTATTAACTAGATAGGATAGTGCAGATGTACAGTCACATATCCAGGCAGCCATACCTCGCATGGTGCAGGACAAACTCTTCCTGTGAATTCGGGGAAGTTGTTAGTCTGCAACAGCTGATCCAGAGCTTCCCTCCATTTGTTCTAGAAAATAATTTTAATAATATATAAAATTATCAGTTTATACACACAAAACCGTAATATTATCACCTAATATAACCGATTATAAAACTTCAGTGATGCTGATATCACAAAACACATTAACAGTCTAAGGGAAGTAACTCCAGACAGAGTGAAAGCACAGTATTATCTCCCTTTGATTTCGAATTACAGATTTAACAACAACAATCAATAGATTAATAACACTGATTTTGTATGACAACAATGAATGGATTTGTTCCATCTCACAGCTGTGTGTAATGTTGTACTGTAGTAATACTACTGACCTTAAACACCAGATTGTTCCACTTAGGGATGATGTTGCTGAGTGGACACCCATGTTCAGACTGACAGAATGGAACTCCGCAGTCCATGCATCTGAAAGGTTTCCACATAACTCTCTACTGACCTGGACTACTTATTACACTGACACACATACATTCCTGTAGTACTTGAATAAGAATTATATAAACAAAATTAAGGGCCAGCAGATATTGAAGATTTCTACCAAATTTCCGAACTCAGCATTCTTCTAATGTTTCTACAAGTTCTTTAAGAGTACCTGGAGCCTGTAGGTGTTTGCAAATTCTTTGTTGTTTAACTAATATACAGCTAAATTCAAATGTCCAAAAAGGCTACTGGCCTTTAAATATTTTTGTAGAGTATACTATAATAATACTTCACAAAGCAGGGAGGTATTTTTCATACTCCTTCTTAAATATCAAACATTAAACTCATGCTTGACAACCTTTATCATATTTATGGATATATTTGTATGTATTCTTCATGGAATGATGAAAATACACCTTCAGGATTATAAATTATTGAATGCATAAATTTTTCAAGTATTTGTGACAACAAATAATTTCACAAATCTCGGGATTTTTGATTGATTGATTGACTGATTGAACTACTGCAGGAATATTTCACCCATATGCAACTCAAAATGAAATCTGACCTTGCAGCCTGCATTCTGAGCCCGTCTTTGACCTGTTTGTGGTTGTAGATCTCGCCCCAGTCCTTCATTCTCTTGTCAGCGTCGCGGTACTGGTACGTGGCTCGCTTGTACTTCACAAAGCCACGTGTCTTGTCCAAAGCCTGCTCTAACTTCTTCTTCTCCATTGTGATGTCCCGGATGGATGACTCGATGTCCACAACCTTGTCTGCACCCTTCATCACCTGGACGTTAGACGACACGTGAATTATTGTTTTACGTCACAGCAGGTAAATAAGATATTAAATCAACAAGCTAGCTTATTTCCCAGGTATTTCTCTAACTGGTTACAATTCATTTAGCATTGTTAGCATTGTTATCAGTCAATATATTTATTATTACAATGATGTTATTATTATTATTATAATTATTATTATTATTTTTATTATTTATATTATCATTAATATTATTAATTAATTTATTATTATTATTATTATTATTATTATTATTATTATTATTATTATTATTATTATTATCAATGTATTTGGAGATTTTCCATTTTGAAGGTTTACTTTTATAAATTACTACTATTTACCACTATATATTTAGAGTAATTAACACATTTTGGGGAATACTTAATTTACATTCTCACTTCGATGCAACAAGTGAGTAGTTTGTTGAAAAAATAAAGTAATATTCAAAAAAAGTTATCATCTAATAAAATTTCGAAAATATTTACATGAAAACTTACATTGCATGAAGCATCAAATTAATTTCACAACTGTACCTAATAGGAATAAAATTTCTATCGAGACCCTACGTATTTACACAACTAAATGAAAGTACGACAAGACACAAAGCTAGACATTCATTCGTCCAATTCCAGTACCTGTGAGTCGACAGTGTCCTCGAGCTCATTGATGGAATCCTCGTGGAAGAGAACTTTAGGTCTGCTGTTCGGTCTGACGTCTTCATTGAGGATGGTCTTCTCTGCTGCCTCTTCCTGCTGCTCCTTCAGAACCCGGCGGTACTCATTAGGGAACACCTGTGTATAGGGGGATACAAGCAGAACGATTACTTATAGTACAAGTTGATGATGTATGATGGCTTGTGTGACATTCACGTGGGGCATAACACCTTGCCCTGAGAATAGAGCCATGTTGTCGTGTCAATATTATATACAGTGTTGATGAGCCAATTCTTAGAAAAAAAATATACATTTTCAAAGTGTAGCAAAGGGAGGCAATATTGTGCTCTGTTGTTGTTCAGTGAATATCATTGATTACAAACCCTTTTTGAGTACGATTTCATGCTCAGCTCAAAGTTGAATTCTCATATAAAATTTGAGCTTGAGCATGAAATAGTACTCAAAACAGTTTCTTAATCTCGAGGCCTGATGTTGATAGCAAAACTGTGAGATGACAACAGACTTGTCAACATGTGTCTAAAAGAGGTGATATTCAGCAATATTTGTATAAATTCCTAAAGGCTGAACAACTATGCATTGATAAGGGGAGACAACTCTGACAACAATAATAGAATACAATATTACCTCCCTTTTCCACACTTCATAAAATTCAAATTTGTCAATAACTTTGATCATCAACACAGTTCATATTATATTGACCTGATTACATGCAGTAAATTTGAATATTAATGTAGTCACTGATATCGAATGAATTCATAGGTACCCTACCTTGACAAAGAAAGCCTTCTCTTCAGCCCATTTGGTGAGGATATCTTGAGCCACCTCAGAGTTAGTCTTCTCCACAAACTCCTCCAGGAGGTTCTTCAGGTAAGTCTCGTCATGTGCCTCCAGAGTGTCCAGAGACACGGTCTCCAGGTTACACTTAAGAGCAAATTCACGAGTTCTGCAAGACACATATAATTACAATTAAATATCTGTTCCAATTAAAGCCTAACAATGTTAATATGTACAGGTGGATATTTTATAATTTATGAATATAGTTTCTTAGATTTTAAAACAAGTATATAGAGATCATAATCAGATACTAGCTAAAAAATAACACCACCCCAAAAGTAAACAAAGTAAGTAAACAAAAATATATTTAAAAAATAATTATTTAAAAGTTCAACCATGCTTTAAATGATGTTACATCTATAGACAACAAGGTCAATGCTATTGAATACCTCTGTTGCCTGTACTCACTTATCGTAGCAGTAGACGATGCCTCCAGACATTCCAGCTGCGAAGTTGCGGCCAGTCAGACCCAGAATGGCAACACGGCCCGAGGTCATGTACTCACAGCCGTGGTCTCCACAACCCTGGAAGTAATCCAATAATACAACTTACAGAAGGATACCTATCGCACTGAGTGTTGCAGTAAACCTGCAAGTATTGGTCGACACCATGGATGATAACTGCACTTTTACAGTACAGGCAGTTTTGCCATCTTTGCATCAGAAAAGTAACTTCCTACAGAGACTGATGCTGGGTTCCCAGGATGAGGTTTTTGAACTCTTTGGCTCTGAAGTCACACTGCTGCATTACCACCTGTCCCATACGATGCGATTTTATTTTATTTATTTATTTTTGAATTGGGGTTTAGAGCCGCTTTCAAGATTCTTTCACTTATATCACAGCTCGTCAGTTTATGGCAGGAGGAAACCTACAACATCCATAGTGCTGAAGGTTGCAGTAAACCTGTGAGCACTGGCTGGTACTGACAAATCAAGGATGACAGGTACAGACAGTGTATCCTATCATGATCGAACCAGAAAGGCAACTTTCACGAACAATGATGCCGGCCTCCCGGAACGTGATTTAAACCTGAACCCTTGACTCTGATCCAACGTTTTACCAGTGCTCTACCACCCTCCCAATCAAAAATGTCCTGAGGGACCTATTCCACTGACCTCACAGACAGCGATGGCTCCAGAGTTCCGCACACAGAACCTCTCAGCTGCCTGACCTCTGAAGAATGCTTTGCCGGATGTGGCTCCGTACAGACACACATTGCCCACGATGATGTTGTTGACGGACTTGAAGCTGGCTGGCATGTCCTTGGGTGGGTAGATGATGATCTCACCTCCCGAGAGACCCTGTGGATCAAACATACAACCATTGCTTAACACTGACAAACTGGAAGTAAAAACCAGATGGTTTGTGATTGAATACGAACTAAAATAATTACAGGACAATTATGGATAAGTCTCAGTATCTCCTAAAATAGTTAAGAGATGTACATTTCAACAAAACTAGGGGTGATTTATTATTTAACATCGTAGTGGGAATCTTTAACCCATACCTGATGTCAGACATGTCAACGAGTACAGAAGCTGGAGTGATGTATCTATGTGCCTACTGTAACTATCTTATGATACACATATACAAATATTATTGTAGTCGCATCTCCTTCCAGTAGTACAAATCATCTATAGCTTATCTCTCAACTCCTTCCTGCTTTGTCAACTAAAAGCTTCTTACAAGCATCGCGTTCTCCCTCCAGGACATAGTAGGAGATGCAGTGTAGAAGAGTGCCCCCATCTTCTCACTGTAGTAATGACAAGCACTCTTCTACACTGCATCTCTGGTGGTCTGTCATCAGCCACAGCCAGGACGTAGATTGCTAACCTTGCCCACGTAGTCATTAGCGTCTCCCTCCAGGGTCACGTAGACACCTCTGGCCATGAAGGCGCAGAAACTCTGGCCACCGGATCCAGTCAGTCTCAGGACGATACTCTTGTCTGGCAGACCGGCCTCGGAGTACCTCCTGCAACCAGACAAACACCAACGTACAGGGCTCCTTCTTCTGTGTATGTTTTAAGTCGCTTTCAAGATTCTTTCACTTATATCACGACATGTCAGTTTAGGGCAGGAGAAAATCCACAACATCCATAGCGCTGAAAGTTGCAGTAAATCTGCAAGCACCGGCTAGTACTGACAAGACCAAGGATGATAAGTGCCATCTCCCCAGGGATGGTTAAAATTCCTAGCTTTCCTTGATTACGTTTATACCATTCTCATTATACCATACATTTCTCCAGCTGGAAAATGGTACCCTGGTGGCAGAGCGAGTGAGAGAAATACTGTTTTACGTCACAGAGGAAATCTTTCACCCATACGTGGCAGAGTGAGTTGTCTTCCGGTGTGTGTGTTTACTATTTTTTATTTTTTTATTTTTTTTATTGGGGTTTTAAGTCGCTTTCAAGATTCTTTCACTTATATCACGACTTGTCAGTTTAGGG
>JAUTBT010001821.1:0-10438 GCA_032361225.1 Lepetodrilus schrolli
TCCTAGATACGATCAGGTTCTCGGTCACCCATCCACGTACCAGCCGAGCTAGAACGTGCTTCACTTTAACCTGAGCGCGACCATGTGGTATGGTCAAAGCTGTATTTTACAATGACTATTAGTAATAATAATGTGAACATTTATATATATTCTTTTATACTACAGATAACCCATCAACTGGACAATTGGACATTATTTTTTTTCGAGCACCAACGGACAGATTCATTCTGACATCAAACTTAACATAATTCATTAATCAATTGCACGACCATAGACCTATCTAAAAACTTTGCATATGTCAGCATAACCCACGATATAAGTACGTTCCAAACATAAAGAGTCACCCAATCAAGGAGAATAGATCTATGACTACATCTAAGTTGGTGCTCTACTGAAGGATAACCATCTCTGGTAGAGGTGTTACCAACGACACTTGACGTCTGGTGTTCTTCAGAGGTTCCCTCTAACGCTCTCCAGACGCTGCCTCCAATAGACCCGTGGTCCGAGAGAATCCTGGCCAGGCCAGGAATCGTGCAGGTGGTCCCTGTTCAACGCTGACCAATTCCTGGCTTTATCAGTCGCCTGTGACACCACACCTGAAAGTAGCAGACTCTCTGGCATCGCGGGAGATTAGAGTTACCTCCCCTGTTACCAACGCTGGCCCAAGATGAAATCTAATCTAGCCGAGTGATGCGGGGCTTTTCTACTGCCAGAGATCCGCTCCCGGAGCTGTACACTGCCAGCCAGCCAGCCAGCAGCCGTTACCGGGAGTACCAATTCCATATATGTCCCGCCATGACGTCGACGCAACTAATTCTGCAGAAGTATGGCGCTTCCAGTGCTCTATAGAATCACTGACTACGCCATTATACACAAACCTTCGTCACGTTCCTTAACTAGAAATCTTGAACAATTGTCATCTGTTGGATAAGTTCGGGCTGGTTTTATGTAATTGTTTGTTTGGGGTCTGCTTGGAAAGTTTTTCAAGCAGACGATAATTTACCAAGAAGATGCGGCTGGTTGTATAGACGCGTAGCTAGGCTAGGACGGTAAAGACAGATAGAGTGTTTCAGGAATTTGCTCTGCGCAACATTACAACCATAACACTGGGTTTACATTCGTGCACTGCAGTGAGGAATTCCATAGGAGTCCAGATTGTGAGAATGGTGCACAGATACCACCCGTGCTCAGGTTGTGTTTCCTGTAGAGATTCGAACGCAGGTTCCTTCTTAAATGGGAGTTGTGAAAGACCTGTTCACTGAAGAAAGTAAGTACTGGAAGGTTTTCGTTTTACTTTAGGGAGTTCGTCTGTCCTGTAGTGTTTTCATTTAGTTAAGGGAGTTCGTCTGGCCTGTAATGTTATCCCACTGTTAAACCACATAAGGTACATTCCAACCCCCTGTGTCGAGCGAACGTCATACACCCAGCATGGATGGCTGGCGACAGACACCTGCATGGGTTTTGGATATTTCACAGGTCTATACCCGCATGACATTGCATGGATATTCACAACTAAAATCATATTATAACACTGCATTCAATATATACGTTGTATATAGCTTATACTATGCCCATAGTTGTGCTGCATTCTTCTAGAACCATGACATTTCTCGGTGGATAATAATCGCATACCATCAGTTGGGCTTTGGACACAAGTCACAAGAAGACGCATTTATTCTAAACACCAGCGGGAGCAACCAATTTGTCTTACTTTGTCAGATATATCTAGCAATGTTTACATGTTTAACAACGTAAGAATGCCCTCTGATATCGCTCATGGCTCTTTTAACGTTACATTTACTGCCGTGCCACTCTAGGCGCAGGAATTGAACGTTTACTAACACATCAGATACTTCTGTCGGTGATGATAGGCGGGGCCTGTCTGAAAATAGAAGGATAAACCAATTACTGCATTCTTTAGTCCGGTTATAATTCATTTGACAAGTGTTGAGGATTTCTAATGATCGTTTCAACATTTGGTATAGCTCTGCCTTCATAAAGCTACATATGTGTACGGATGTGTGTTGTATATGTACTGGAGGGTCGTACATTGGCTGCAATCGGTTTGTAGGACAACTCATGCGAGGTAATGCAGTCCACGTGCCAGACATTCCTACGTCTCCATTGCGTGGATGTGATTGGAACAGCTGGGCAGTAATATCCAAATGTAATAGCCACAGACTCCTTTCAATAGAGAATGTCGAAATGCAATAACAGAATGTGAAATGGCCGTGCGGGGAATCTTCTAAAATGGTAAATGTGTAGATAGTATATTCATATAAAATACACTTCAACGGTTCTTTCCGAACGTGTTTCCTTGATGCCAGTTGCACGTTCTCTATTTGGCAGTTGGACTCTCCATAGTCTCAGAGGGTGAAAGTAATAGTTTAAATATAAATTATATTGATTGGTACTGTATTTATATGAAAGGAGACGCTGAAATTATTTACTCTCCAGTGATCTAGATTTGCGTATCTGCTCTAGGGTGATATAGTGAATAGGAGTATTTGGGTGAGAACAAGGTGTGACACAGACTATTCGCCAGGAAATATATTTGGACAATTCAACGTTAATGAGATGGAGGTGTTTAAAAAAAATCCTTTTGGTGGGGAATTGGTGAATGCAAACAAAAATATGCCTCAAATACACAAATACTATCAGTTACCAATATTAATGTAATCTAATTCTTTAAAAACATGCATTGAATATCATATATAGTACGTATAGTTTCTATACGTCATACCTGCGATGAAAAGCATACCCGTATAATCTGGACCGACGCTGTCCAATATTGAAGATGGTTTTGTCCGTGTGTTGTTTGGTGTTTACATCTGTGAGTCTATTCCTGGACAGTCGGTGGAGCTGACATTGCTAGTTTGAGAAATTGTTTAACCTTCTGTCGATATTGGTATATATATGAAAGGTGTACGTGTCAAGACTCAAGCGTATGACTTTCTTTCCTTTTAGTTGGGCCATTATTTGCTGTACAATAGAGCTGTTGTTGTGTCTCAGATACTACATACTTTATCTCTTTAATTGGTTATACTATAGCAAATGCAATATTTATAATGAGAGTTAAAAATTCCCTTTAATATATTGGTAAATACGCCTTTTATTTCGTAAGGCATACCGGTATATAATTAGCAGAAAAGCATTGCTTGCATCTTGAAAGAACAAGAACTTGCACACAATCATTGGAGATACATTTTTAAAGTTAGGTTTCCAGATTATGGTAATTTACCTTATCTGGCTGTGATTACAAAGATTCATCATCTTTGATCTTGATAATCGATACCGTTATTCAGAAATACTGATATACGTATCAGGATTATATCTATATAGTGAGAATATAGAGTAGAAGTCAGACACCCGGACACGATAGTTCAATAATAGTGAAAACATTATAGAATATGTTATCCATGTTTTATTTACATATTAAGTCTAAACTAAATGGATACCTTTATATATGCCCTCGCTTCAATGAGGACAGGTATTCTGCTAACTGGCGAATAGCATTTTAGACACTAAGGGATTGAAAAGAAAATTTTAAGTACGACATATATGTATTTGCGCTTCTGTTCTTAATAATTTAGCAGTAAAGTCTGAAAAGAAACATCCATATATAGATATATAGATAGGTAGGTAGCTTTTATTTCCTCCAATACATTCGGAGAGTAGCATGAAAACGACATGATTACATTACATAACATTGGTGAAATTTACAAGTGTATAAACTGCAGGGCTGCGTTCAATGGAAATACATATGCATACGTATTCTATGTAGTACTACGCGAGCTGTTCAGTGAGCAATACGTATGCCTATGTATTCATACATTTCAATGCGGGTTTGGACCGCGTAGCGTTTTGTATGAAAACGCAAAGCATCAAGCGAATGGACTCAACGCATGCGCAAACCGATTTCCTGCTATTTTCCTACTAACCCGTTCAGCGAACTTCTATATGTAGAGAAAAGTATTGTATTGCAGTGTATTGTCGGCTGAACGCAGCCCAGGTTCCATTAATTAATGTTTGTTGCTATAACATATACACACTTTGTCCATGTATCAAGACTCATGTCATCCACGAGCTTAGTTATTACACCAAGCAAGTTTACTGCTAGTTCATTGTCTCATTGGCAGTCTTCAAATTTCATAATAGTCTGCTAGAGATAAATTGTCAAATAAATTTTCGAACATAGTATTTCTTTGGATTACTAAATTCTTGCATTTTAGAATTTCATGTCGTACTATGTCGTCATCATCAACATCGCAATATGAACACTGGTCACGACTGATTGGTAGGACACATATCGGTTTTATGGAAAAGTTACCCATCTCACATAGATTCTAGAGCCTGTGTGTAGCTAACTATTCGTGGATACTGTTAAATCTACTAAGTTCTGGTTTAGCCATTACGATTCTTTCCAGTTTTTCTCTTCATGTGTTTGTATTAGGAAAGAATCCTTCAGTTGTATACGCATACATATAGTCAATTAGCTCATATTTAGCAGCCTTCTCAAGTAGACTGAAGTTTTATACAAAGCATCGTGTTCATATTGGGCTATTCTGATGAACAATGTCTTAAAATGTAGTCATTAGATTATTCCACAATATTACATCGTACGTAACAGTACGTATTACTTCCAGGTTTGCCCTTAATAAATTATATTAATTTGAGGGCTTTATCTTTAAAACTTTGTGTACCGTGCCTTAATTAGTGATAATGTTGCTACACATCCTCGACACCCATACCGTATGATTAACGAAGAACTAGACATTGCCGTTAAAAGATGAGGGCTACCTGTGGGGGTTATTCTCACTCGTGGTTGATGAATGCTGATGATTATACATGCTGCATACATCATTAGAACCACGTTTCATTACGTAGTTCTCTGTCTATTTCTATTAGTACGACTGTGAATCAAATCAATTGTGATTATTCTGGAAATGACAGCGATGACTAGTCTCTAAGTATGACGGATAGATAACAACTTCAAGATGAGAGCAATTCCATGGCAAAGTTATGTATGTAAGCAAGCTGATTCCGTGCGGTCTTGTCTTTCTAACAACCAGTTAGTTTCCTTCATTACTATTTGCCGCTTACTTATATTATGGATGGTTTACGTTGCCGAAAGGAAACATGACTGCAGAAAGAAGGATAAAATATCATGAAATATGTATATTATTGCATACTCCATAATTTATATTGTAAATTGACAATGCATTATTTCTATTATCTATAGTCATTAACACATTTTAAAAGTTTATTTCTAATGTCCACGAAAGTACACAAATGTAATTATTATTATTATTGAAAATAAATAAAAGTGACTATTCTATTCATATCCTAAACCTCTTTTCCTTGGAACATCATTTAAGACATACTCTAAGGTTAGTATATTTCATAGTATAAAATGTCTACATACCGCTAGTACACTGAACTAATGAAATTAATGGCAGATGTTTCCCCTTTCTTCTGACAATGCATCCCCGGCATGTAGCATCTCGACGTGCAGTCATCCTATCTAAAGGTGATGTGTTTAAACAACGTATAAACCCATCAGTAGTCCTTCCAGGAACTGTCTACTGATAAGCCAAGAACAAAAGGCGATTTCTTTCTGAATTCTAAGATATTAAAACAAAGAAACCTATTATAGTTAAAAGTATATGGTAACGTCCTCAAGAACATCTTTTCGAACTAATCCGTCTTTCGGATTCCGGCTCAATTAAGCCAGATCGGAGAATTCCGAATACGTAATTTACATTACGGTTAACACTAAAACTCTCATAAACCGTTCGCACGCTAGCTTCTGTTTAGTTCATCACCAAAGTGGCAGTGACACACGCATAACACAATTACGCATGACGTCATCAGTTTCTGCTTGCATCACGTGCTCACATTCTGACACGACCAGATGGCTTCAGTTGCCCACTAACCCTCTCCCTGCTGGATTAGGAACAGGCACTGCTCTTTATGGCATCTCCGGTTGCCTCCAGCATGGAGAGGGTTAAACCCATCAGGAGTATGCGGTGAACTTAAATATTATCACTACCAGAATGAAAGCGATTTCTTTCAAAGTCTTTGCCGCGTTAAAAAAACACGATTTACACGTTCTTCTTTTATAGGTGGGTGATGATATCTTCCAAAATTAAACACAACTCCGTTGGAGGTCGTTGTTGGGAGACATTGTTTTTAGAAATGGTTTAATTTAGTCTGGGATGACGTCAGAAGATCGGCAGTATTTCGTCTGTGGTGCGAATCTTTCGACACCTGCATCTTGTCTGATCCTCAGTCGCACTGCGTCACGTTCCGTTAGCTTGGTAAAGAGGAACTCGGACTATAAGATGATCAGCGAAACCAACAACCTCAACGCTGCATTACCTAATGGCAGTGTTGTTGCCATTATGCCCAAATGAGTTTTTGTTTTGTCGTGGCAGTTCATTTAACTACAGTTGTGACTTTTGTGATTATTCATTCCTACCACTAAACATTCCATATTCTAAATTCTTTGGAAAAACTAAAACTGTCACCAAGAGATATATACTCTAGTCATTGTTGAGGTGAATGTGTGTGTGTGTGTGTGTGTGTGTGTGTGTGCGCGCGTGTGTGTGCTAGGGAGTATGAGGTTGTTGATTATGCTTAAACCAATATTCATGACATGCTTTTCGAGTAATAGCGATGTTGTCATGATGTAGAAAGTCTTACCTAATAGCCTGGGTTCAAGCCTATAGTGCACACCATCGTGTATCACTCTTGAGATGTACAATGCTCCAATACACTCAGCTGACTGGGTACCCGATAGGATGAGATGGAATTATGAAATGTTAACGTTAAGCGCCTGAAATAACATCTTCGGTTATATACTCACCAGGAGGTTGAGAACATTAATCCACTGCCGGGGTAGTAATTGTGTAGCGCTTAGAGTAAGTTCATTGTATTCTAGATATGTTCTATTTATAGATAACTATCCGACACCATTATCGTAGCCTTCGGTGCACCAATAAAAATGGGGCAACGTGAAATGGCTTACTATAACGCCTGAATTCTTTCAAAATCAGCTGGAATCTTTTCATCCTTACCATCATATAGTCGGATACTCAGTATATCCTTAAAATGGATAATTCTCCTAATAGATATAATAACAACCGTATATCTTTCAAAAGCATTCTTCTACACAGTTCCCTTTGCTGGTACAAGTAGTCTATCTGTAGTTACTATGTTCCAAGCTAATGGATAGATTAGCGTAATCTGAGAAAGCAGCAAAGCCCAGAAAGACATCACAGATACGATTCTGAAAGCTCTGGAGATTGTCCCTCCCTTTATCTTGTTGTAGAGAGTCTGGTGTCGGTTGTAAGATAGGGGGTAGTGCCCGGGGATGGCTTGAGAACATTTCTGTTTGGTAAGAAAACACAGGTATATATGTGGCCCAACTGTAAACAAGCTCGCGCGCACGTGAACACTGCGCGGCAGGGAGCTTATAGCAGATGCTAAGATGGCCGCTATGCTCCGGGTTGTTTTTCTGTTCCCGGTTCACTCGGTGCAGGCACGGCCACTGCATTAATGCACTTGCCTCTGCGCCGACATCGGCATGTCATCATCCCGGGGACAGGTAATGGTATTCATGTCTAATAAGATGCAAATTGCCTCGGCGTTAGAGGAGGATTATGTCAGCATTAAAGGAACACGTGTTCGGACAGCGGATCCGTGCGCATATGAGCTGGTCTAGACTAGATTAACGATAATAAAGATTATTATAATAAGGACAAGACGAGATTTTAAACATACGCTACTGAATATGTAAAGTATTACCACGTACTAGTATATCACTATGCTCTTTTTGAAAACAATATAAATCATCCCATACTCTTCTTGTAACCCAAATGCTTTTGAGCAAAGTTGAATTTTCACAAATTGATATACAGTGTATGTACATGTACGATATGTTGTTTCTCAAGTCTAGATTATAAATATTTTTGGGAAAGCAAAAACAAAACAAAGAACATCAAGAAGATGTCAGTATGTCTACAGTGCATATATGTAAGTAGATGATGGGTTTGCGAAGGAAAAAACATATAACAGATTACCTTGAAGTATTTGGCAATATTATTGTGGCCCTCTAAAAGACCCGAGTGTCTTATGCATGAACACAAACATTTATAGGAGGCATGCACTCGAATTGAGTTTACGTGAATCTGTCATGTCTTATCGACATTTTTGGCACCAACTCGTTTCTGCAATTTTCAAATTATTTTCACACGACACCATTCGTTCTATGGCCATGCATGTCGAAGGAATGTGAAGTAGATTGTCAGATGACGATGACATCATGGAACTCAAATCGATGTATATTTATGGACATTACACGGCATTTAAACACATGTTAGCACCCTTACGGTTTGACGCGGTCTTTGCAAATAACGAGTCATCGTTTTATGCTACATTTGAAGTATGACTCTTCAGCTGATACGGCCACGTTAATAAGTGCAGCTTGTGGAAATAGATTGGCAGTTGGCTTGGTGCTTCCTGGTTCGCTGTAAATCGTCCGCTTTTCTCAATTGCTAATATAGTCTTTTACTCGAAATATGTTCCTGCATTCTCAGTGATGCTTACTTAGCATCGTTGGTTTGAACGAGTACCCTCGTTACGTGCATTGTATAGTTCTGTATGTATTCGTTCTTTCCAATGTAAGCTCACAGTGTTATCTGACCACAAGAAAGTAGGCCTATACATTTGGGTACAAAGAAACGTCGAAGTTATCAGCCGGAGGTGAGACTTTGGTTGGACAAGGAGCATATAGAGGTGACCGTCTATACATGGAAGGAATGGAGATTCTGATAACTATTCTAAAACTGGTCTATTTTTTTGGTCTAATAAACCTTAGATTGAAGTAACGTGTATCAGACTAAAACTAAAATTGTTTCTTTATAATACGAAATTAGCAATATACTAGTAGACAATAATTCATGGATGTATGCATTACGTTAACTTTTGAAAGGTGGTTCCTAGTATTAATCGGCTTAGCAGGCTTAGATGCATGTATCTATTCAAGATAATCAGTAAAACTCAGACCTCACAAAACAAACGGTACAGTAATCAATGGATGTCGGTATTAGGAAATGGGATGCTACTTCGCTTGTAAGGCTTTACGTGTATCTAATGCAAGACATTATATATATATATATATATATATATATATACACTGTAAATCAGTGTGTGTGTGTGTGTGTGTGTGTGTGTGTGTGTGTGTGTGTGTGTGTGTGTGTGTTCATGGCAGGGAGATTTTCACCTTGGGTGTTCTGGTATATTTTTGTGCATCTCAGTTATGTGTCCTCGGATTCTTAACAGGACACCTTTTTCTTTTGATTTGACCTCCAACTGTAAATTTCCACTAATCGGTCACAGAGTGCTAGTTACGTACGCTCAGGTGGAGGTATAGCAAGTATGGTGTGAATAATATTGGAACGCGTAATTACTGTGTGTTTTACCACTCAAAAGTCACTTATCTTCGCCTCTGATTCATCTGCTTTATACCCGCCAGATCACCTTCCCACCTGGCCCAGGGCTTCAGTATGGCATCCTACCTCCCGGAATCTATCGCCACAGTGCATTAACAGGTTTACCCCACCCCCCCCCCGCCCTACCCCCCTTCCACTCTCCACGTGGTGTACAGAATGGTGATTACATACATTTCTCTGACATCATGGTGTAAAGATGTCAGACTAAGGTTGCCATCAGTCGCAGAAATTATTACAAAAAACTGTTTGAAAAACCCATCCTTCTTGTTAGTCGACCAAGGTCGTCGGTAACGTGTGCACTTGTCTCGGCCTTGGAACCGTGTTTTCACACGTGCGTGCAGAACCCGGATGTGAAAAACAACGCGATAACCGTAAACACGGACGTGAAGTCATTTTGTAACACGTGTAACGTTATTTGTGTAGTTTTTCGGTGAGACTGGGTCATTAGTCATGCATTCATGCGAATTAGCTAGTTAATGCAGGTGTATCCATTTCGATATTTGTCTGCATTGCATATTGTAACAGGCACATTGCATATTGAAACAGACACATTGCATATTGTAATAGATACATTGTATATTGACAATAATTCCGTATTGCATAATAAGTAGGTTACATGTTGTTGTGAAAGGTTCTGTAGAAATTTTCTTTCTTAATTTAAAGTAGAAATATACAAACACAATGTGATATAAAACAAGGCAATCATCGTCTGCGCTACGGAGTACGGCAGGCCTCATGCGTTCTCGTATGTCAATTTCTAGCTCAATGTCAATGTCAATCTCTAGTATTTTAATTTTAAAGCAAATATGTCTTGAGTATTTCCTCTTTTTTTTGGTATTGTTTAAATTTTTTAATTAGGGTTTAGAGTCGCTTTCAAGATTCTTTCACTTATATCACGACTTGTCAGTTTAGGGCAGGAGGAA
>JAUTBT010001823.1:0-10437 GCA_032361225.1 Lepetodrilus schrolli
CTCTCTCTCTCTCTCTCTCTCTCTCTCTCTCTCTCTCTCTCTCTCTCGCCCGCTCTCTCTCTCTCTCTCTCTCTCTCTCTCTCTCTCTCTCTCTCTCTCTCTCTCTCTCTCTCTCTCTCAGTTTTTCTAAATATGTTGAAGCAACCAAACTAACAAAATAATGCTACCCTTTGGTTTCAAAACAATGCCTCAGCATTCTAATGAACGGTCCCTTTTATGCTACCACAATGTTTTATGCTACCACAATGTTTTATCAAAATGTTATTTATTAAGTTCACACAATCTATCAAATTACGAGGTACAAACGCTTTAAAAAAATGTCCCTTAAATGTTTTTAAAGAACATTTCCACACTATTTGGATAACTTTGGATTGAAACGTTTTAATATAACATCTTAAAACGGTTTTACAATTACTCTAGAAAACAATGAGGAAAATGGACAATTGTCGTTGAATTGAGAGAAATTGCCAAAACATAATGGATGTTTCATCACAATACTTAGAACACTGGAATGGAACATCTTAAAATGGTTCCACAATTGCTATAGAAAACTATGAGGAAAATGGACAGCAAGAGAAGCAGTGCCACAATATTAACACAAAATGCTACTCCTAATATCACTGTAAGACAGCTTTCCAGCAATGTTGTAGAGCTGTTATGTATATGGTGCATAAGTGGGTCAAATTCTATTTTTAGACACATCCATTTTTAAAGATTCTGCTGATAACCTACATGGTGACATGTGCATGGTTGTTGTTTTGTTTACGTATATTATGTTCTATCCCGATCTATCACGCGTGGACAGCTGAACACATGCTGAACAACATGATTCATCTCTGAATTGAAGAGAAATTTAAGCAGATGATTTGTATTCATGGCATATTAAGATTTCCTCTGGAGTTTAATCATCCCATGGCCTAGTACTAATTTTTGGTTACCAGCGGAACTTGGGAAATTCTAGGAAATTTGAAAATAGACCTGACCTACTTATACACCCTATTAGTAAATAGAAAGTAGAAGTAAATAAAACTTTAGTCTAGACTATACTTCCTTCATCTATCTTGGGAGGAACCAGATGACCTATATAGATAGAACAGTGACTTTGACAGGAAAGGGGAATAATAATAATAATAATAATGTGAATCCACGCATCATGCTAATGATGCTACATTATTACCCCGGTCAATGGATCAATGTGCACTCAATTTCACCTTCTCAACTCCCTGAAACATCCTGAGACTGTTCTTACCAATGTTATGAAAATCGAGAATAGTGAATAGTTACTTTGACATCTCAATTACAGTGAAGAGAGAATGAAGGTAGAATGAACAGGGGAAATGCTGAGACCAGTCGATGCTAACCAGACAATGTTATGAAAATGGAGGTGATTCTTCAGGCTCTCATGGCAGTCTGACGTGAGTTGTGGCATGTTGGACGTGAGTTGTAGCAGTCGGACGTGAGTTGAGGCATGTTCCTTGTGAGACTCTCGGGGCCTTTTAGTACACGTAGGTGTGCATATTCCTACTTGGATATTTTCCATGCTTTTCATGACATTCAGTCAGATTTGTCAGAGTCAACAATGAAACAGGATATGCATTATGACTAGTAAACATGGTCAACTGAAATACAAATATTGTCTTAATCCTCTCCATGCTGAAGGCAACCAGAGATGCCCCAAAGAGCAGTGCCTGTGCATAATCTAGCAGGGAGAGGGTTAAATATGGCACTCTTAAAATGGAAGATAATCTTTTAACACAATATAAAATATTTTTCATATATATATTTTTATTTTTATACATATTACTAACTATGCAAAAATATGAAAACAAATCTACAAAAATGATATGATGCTATATCGCCAATTATAAACCATCTGTGCAATGCAATGTGGGATATGTATAGCTATATTGTGAAATAAAGGATTATTGGAAACTGATTACATGTATGTCAATCGCTAAAGCAATAGGGTAGGTATAATTAATTAGGAAATGAAGATATTTCTAGATTAGTAAAATATCATAACCAAAATATCATACTTGTCAGTGAAAGATAGTTGTATGAGAATATGCAATAGCCTGATTAGTGACCTTTGACATTTACTAATTATGATCTTGCCACTTTAAGACGCCTGATTAATTTTGTACTGCAAGTCTTATAGGTTGTGCACTCCTTAAGATTTTTGAGTTTCACAGTTAGGGTTGTATTTTCATAGTCTGTATGTACGAGGCATTAGTCTGTGGTAACCAGACAATGTTATGAATCGCCGCAATTGTTTTCGGTTTCGTCCCACAGACGGATGTGAGTTACAGCATGTTCTTTGCCAGACTCTCAGTACACAAAAGTTCGCATATTCCTTCCTCCTTGGATGTTTTCCATGCCTTTCTGTTGTAGATTCCAGTTAACCTGGTTTTCTTCCGAGTTCTGTTGCCATACACACATATTCCGAAACATCTGTGTAGCAAACAAGGAAACAGTATTGTTCTTTACCAATGGTTGAAGACGTTTGAAAGGTCGTGGGTAAAGAAGTGATCGAGTGAATGAGTTTGGGTTTACAACATTTTCCACAGGGTTTTAGCTGTATTGTGACCTGCTTACAGTGGGAAGGTAACCTGCAATAATAATGTGTTATATATACTAAGATCATCCAAGGATGATAGCTGTATTGTATAAAGACTTTGCATCATAAATCATCCTAGTTTGTGAAACTGTTCTTTGCCATGGTAATACTAGTAGCGCGCATAAGTGGGTCAAATTCTATTTTTAGACATATCCGGTTTAACGATTCTGGTGAAAATCTACACAGTGACATGTGCGTGGCTGTTTTTGTTCTTTTTTCGTACCTTATGTTGTATCCCGATCTATCACGTGTGGAACAAAATGATTCATCTATAAATCAAACAGAAATTTAAGCACGCGATCCGTATTAACAGCGTATTATGATTTTATCTGGAGTTTAGGCATAGTACTCGTGTTTGACTATCACCGGAACTTCATAGATTGTGGGTAATTCTTGGAAATCCTAAAAATAGACCTGACCTACTTATGCACACAATTATACCAAAATCCCTGGACAGGGATCAAACTCAAACTGTCAAGTTAGTTGTCTGACATGCTACTATTGTGCCATCTTGTTTCCCTTTTCAATTAATATTTAATTATTTCCCTCATGACTTCAATGTCAGACACTTCATCAAGCTGAATCTCACAATAAGCCATCTCAGAGTTTTGAATGCGCACAGAAAAGAAGTGCGAGTGTCAAAGGTGAAACAACAACTGTCTGAGGCGGTGTAGCGCGAATAATGTGTGTTAATTAAAAAAATTAATTTAATTTCATAGTCCATTTATATAGCGCATGACTCCATGCTAATGCATGCTCGAAGCGCATTATTACCCCGGTCAATGGATCTGTGTACATTCAATCTCCTTCTCAACTCCTTGGGGACCATACAACCCAAGCTGCCGTTCAAGGCGCTACAAGGTTATCATTCCAATGTCTATCTCATCCTTCTGGGTACCCATTCTCTGCTGGGTGAACAGAGACATTATCGAACTAAGTCACTTGCGCAAGGTGACACCACAAGTTTTTTAGCTTGTGATTCAGTGTGGGACAGGAACGAATCCTAGGTATGATCAGGTTCTCAGTCACCCATCCACGAACCAGCCGAGCTCGAACGTGCTTCACTTTATCCTGAGCGGTCAGCCATGCAATGCACGGGACCATGTGCCACCAGATCTGATTTGCGTTACGTGTTTGTTAAAACCACTGTAAAGTATTCTTTGGTTGTGATACTCATTTTAATAGCATTATACTATACTATAATGTGCTTTCACCTTTGACACATGTGTATATTTGAGCTGGCTTATACAATATTAATATGAAAATATGTAATTATTTACATAGTGATTCTGCAAGATTTATTTGGTATTTGCATAAGGAAATAAATATCATACACTTCATAAATGTAAATGTTCATAAAATTGATATTATCTTTCAAACAATATGTGAATCTGCGATGTAGTGAAGGGCGTTATATCGAGGGTTCACTGTACAATGTATATTCATTATAAATGTACAACAATACATACAAAAATACATTATTATTTATCAGTTTTTGTATTGTTTTCTTCAGTACAGACATCAAAACAAATACTAGCTGCTGATGACTTTACATCAAATACTTCATCAATGTAAATTTCACAAAATTAACATTGTCTTCCAAACGGAAATAATATAATTAATGTGTAATTCAATTATATTTTGTGATTCTACAGTTTTTCATCAGCAGGTGAATATTTCAAGTTTATTCGTACTGTTATTCTTCGTAACTACACTGAAAGACAATACTGTTGAAGAAAAAAATTGAAAACAGCTTTTCATTTCCACTACCACAGGTGTCTGCCACCCCACTGATGAAAGCAGGCCAATTCTCCTGCTAGAAGTAGCTGTTAATGGGTCCATTGGGCCACAGCTATTTAAGGTGTGTGGCACATAAATACACTGTGAAGTCATGACAAGGAAAACAAATGCAAACAGTAAACACTTGATTATTGCTAAGCAAACATATCCACAACTGTTTATGGTTGTTAGGACTATGCATCTATTAGTATATAAGTATTCAGTTAGGAATACATTTTGGTAGTATTCATTGTGTAATAACATGTTTCTGCTATATTCAGTTGTTAGGAATATCCTACTGTTAAATTGGAGGTATAATTATATTCAGTTGTTAGGGGAGTCATGTGATATAAGATGCTCCAACTGTGAAGTCATGACAAGGAACACAAATGCCGACCGTTAACACTTGATTATCGTGTTGCGTTGTTATAGGACTATATGTCTATTAGTATACAAGTATTCATTTGTTAGGAATATTCTACTGTTAAACTGTATTCAGTTGTTAGGGTAATATAAGATGCTCCCACTGGTCTTGGCCAGCGGGGTTACCCCTTTGGCTGCATATGATATACTATTTGTAATTTCCACTTACTATTAGCATTGTGATACCTTTTCAATATGGTGTTGATCTACCATTCCATATTTAAATCTCATGATATTTATTCTGCAACTCATGGCTTTAAAATCATACCAATTTCTGAGGGATGGTAAGAATAACTTTTACTTTATATTTATGATATTCTCTAAATATTTTTGGCAGATGGTTAACATACCCTTCAAAAAGTCAAAATGAAGACATCCTCTTGAAAGTGGAGTGGTTATAGCATTGATAAGTCCCAATGTGAGCTGTAAATTCCTGTAAATTCCTGAATAGATTTTCTGTTAACTATACATTTGGCTTCATTGCACATATACCTCAATTTAATTAATTACCTGTGATTAACAATCTTCCCAGAAAAAAAACCATAATTATTAAGGCAAGCTATTCTGTAACTCCTGCTGTTTCGACACAAACATAGTATATAAATAAGTAATTAAGTATCAATTTTGAAATACGAAAACTTCCTCCAAATCGGACAATAACTAGATGAAAGACACAAGAATACGCAATATACCCACAGGAATAGAAACCGTAACTGAATTGCACTCTTCGCATGCTTGGAAATAGCCACTGATGACGAGATCGCACGTCAGAAATATTGCGACTGCTAAGCGAAATACGCTGTTCAAAGGTCTTCCGACGGTTTTGCTTGATAATGTTTGATGAATTAATGTCGGGAGATACATGATTCCCCATCACTGCTCCAGGATCAGAGACAAAGGACCTACGTCAGTAGACTTATTGTATACATTTGTTCAATGAACGTTTTCCCATCTGCATCGTGGTTCCCTTACTGCGGTGCTATAAATGGCAGGATGTGTGTGGTAATTGCTCTTTGTCTTTGAGGACTGAGATTTGTGCATTGAAATAATGTGACACTCCTCATCTCAACGTGATTGTTTTATTCTTACGGGGATTCTAAACTCAAAATATTACACAGATAGCGAGTACATGTACGGTATGTTATTTGCAGTTTTATGACCCTTTATTTCAGTGATCTGTTTGATGTCATTGGTTGGTTGAATTGGGGTTTAGAGCTGCTTTCAACAAGAGTCCATGGTATTTCAGTGATGTAAATTGTGATCAGTTTGATTGGGGTTGAATTGGGGCTTAGAGCCATTTTCAAGATTCCATGGCATTTCAGTGATGTTGGCAATTGTCAACTGTTTTATGTCATTTGTTGGTTGAAGTGGGATTTAGAGCTGCTTTCAAGATTCCATGGTATTTCAGTGATGTTGGCAATTGTCAACTGTTTGATGTCATTTGTTGGTTGAAGTGGGGTTTACAGCAGATTCCATGGTATTTCAGTGATGTTGGCAATTGTCAACTGTTTAAAGTAATTTATTGGTTGAATTGGGGTTTAGAGCTGCTTTCAAGATTCTTTCAAGACTCTTTCAAGATGCTTGACACTCTGTGATTTCTGTTGTCATGATCTGTTGGATTCTGTGATCTGTTTCACAGTGGGATGAGAACACCCAAACACTATCTATTACAGCGAGACATAGGAGCCATGGTAGGCGCAGTAACCAAGATGAGGCACCCCGACTACGATACTAGATGATGAACAGGACTTTTGTACTCATTCAAAGCATGGTGTTGACCCTGATTTAGGCCTGCACTACAGTACAACACTTTCGTCAATTTCCTGCTATAATAAAAGATGGCGTAGGCCTAGATTTAGGTCTAAACTACAGTACGACACTTTCATAAAAGGCAGCCTTGGGAAGTATTCAAATTATAAACCATTAAATCTGCACCTAATTTAGCTTCTTTAACCATGTACAAAAGAAGCTAGCTTCTCCTATATTGATTGGGGTAAATTTGAAAGCTTTGCTCGACATGCTTGCACTTGCTTAAGTAGGATTGGGAAGCTTTAAGTAATTTAATTATTAAGCGAAATTATTAATTTGCCCCTGAAAATAATATTTTATTAATTTGGCGTGCATTCATTCACCCGAGGTCAGTCAGCGACAGTGCAGGTACATATAAACCCAAACCAGATTCCAGTGCATATTTCGATGTGGTGACCGCAAATGGGTACTGGACACAATGGCTTCCACATTATTTCAATGAACTCTTTACACAGAAATTGTGCACGATGCGCTTTTCTTCGACAAAATTTAAAACGTACTGGAATTTGGTTTTGGTGTGCACGCGCCTTATGCCAAATTGTAAGTCTAAAGGTCAAGCCACACATGTGCAGGACATGTGACGTCACATGGTCCTATGCTAAATGGCCACATACAAATTACAAGGAATAATTCCATCTGAAAGGCAGGATTCTATCACCAGTAAGACTGGATTCCATTACTTCTAAACCAGGGTACCTGTCATATACATGGAATGTCCATCATCTGAAAGGCAGGGTTCTATCACCAACAAGGCATGATTACATTACTTAAAAAACAGGATTCCGTCACATACAAGGAATAATTCCATCATCTGTACTGCAGGATTCTATCACCAATAAGGCAGGATTCCATTACTTATAACCCACGGTTTCATCACATCCCAGGAATAAATCCATCATTTGTAAGGTGGGATTCCATTGCCTTTTTACAAAGTAAGATTCTATCAACTACAGAGAAATTCCACCACCAGTAATACAAAGATTTGACATATAGCAGAATTTGAAATCCTAGGATTCCATCACCTATAAGCCAGAAAGAATTCCGTCACCTATAAGCCAGATAGAATTCCGTCACCTATAAGCCAGATAGAATTCCATCACCGATGAGCCAGATAGAATTCCGTCACCTATAAGCCAGATAGAATTCCATCACCGATAAGCGATAGAATTCCGTCACCTATAAGCCAGATAGAATTCCATCACCTATTAGCCAGATAGAATTCCGTCACCTATGAGCCAGATAGAATTCCGTCACCTGAAACATGTAGCACGCAAGGAAGCCGGTGAGAAACGGGCGTCATGGAGGTGAGACAGACCTCTGCCCATTTGTCACGTGTCAGGCCAGTGAGGGTAACCACATCGGCGGATTGGAGGTGAGACAGATCTCTGCCCATTTGACACGTGTCAGGCCAGTGAGGGTAACCACATCGGCGGATTGGAGGTGAGACAGACCTCTGCCCATTTGACACGTGTCAGGCCAGTGAGGGTAACCACATCGGCGGATTGGGACGCCACACTGACAAGGAGTGGAATTAGGAAATCCTCGAGTCGACAGTCAATGTCAGTCTCAGAGGATGAGCTGCCGTCAGTGATGACGCCAATGGCAACGGAAATTGAATCAAAACACGATAGCACGCGACAATCAGAAGAATTAAATGCCAAATTGTAGTCTACGTAATGACTTTAGCATTGTTTTGATTACAACGGCAATCACCGATCGTGATGAGATACGATCTGCTAGCTGCCATTGCAGGCGACGCCACCAAGATGTTTTGGAATTTGATATGAGGATAGTTACATTGGCGACTTTATAATACAGTTCATGTGGTTGAGTCTTGAGTGATGACAATTCTATTATTTACTGGATATCAGTAGTGAAGTCTCAACAGTTTGATGATAACGCCTCTGAACCAACAAATATTCACAATATAAGGACCTATTGTTTGAAGTATGATGACACTTTGCTTGAAGTATGAGTACCGTATTTTCTCTATTAATTCGAACAGGAGACAATAATTAAATTTGTAGCAGTTCGAATTATTAGAAAAATACAAAAATTGAAAATGATCGGTGTTCGTATATTTAGGGACAAAAACATTAAAGTACAAAATATGGTTGTTTCTGTTATGATTAACATCATACTGATTCTTGTTATTTCTTGAGAATACAGTGTAGTTTAGTATGCACAATATACTGAGTGTGGTAGACTCAATCCTGCTGATGATAAAGCATTGAATATTCTTCTCAATTATGCTGATTATAAAGCATTGAATATTCTTCTCAATTCTGCTGATTATAAAGCATTGAATATTCTTCTCAATTCTGCTGATTATAACGCATTGAATATTCTTCTCAATTCTGCTGATTATATAGCATTGAATATTCTTCTCAATTCTGCTGATTATAAATCATTGAACATGCTTCTCAAATGAGTTGAGGCCTGAGGTGTTGGCAGTTTATGTGTTTTTTAATATGCCATTCTATACAAATTCCTTTTAGTTATTTAGCCTAATGTCTTAATAATTACATGCCACTATTATAGGATAGGTGGGGATTACACAAGGGGGATTTGATGTGATTATTTCAGAACTAGCTGGCCTACTAAAGATGTGGATATATGTAACCATTATTGCGTCTTATGGTAATAGACGATGAGTCCATTATAGGTAAAAGGCATGGGATTCACGGTGCAATCAACCTTGACCTATGTTGTTTTAATGTGTAACAAATGGCATGTGTACTGTAGTGTCTTCCTGTGAGGCCGACCTGTCTGTATTATGTGAAGTAGTTAACTGGTGGGTTGTTTTGCTGATTACTTCTATGATCTGATTTTAGTGATAATCCAGTGAGATGACTTCACAAAACGTAAGGAAATAGTATTATTTTAGAACCTAGCCCAATGATTTTAGGTGAGATGACTTTACAAAAAGTAAGCCAGTAGTGTTATTTTAGAATATAATAAGTTAATATTATCATTGTGAATGACACTGAAAAGTTATACATGTACTATCTCAAAGATTTAAAACAAAAATAAAACTTTTTTAAAGAAGAAAAAATGATTGTGTTCGAATAATTAGAAAATTACGATTTGAAAAAAAAATTGTCATGCTCGTATTGTTAGAGGTGGACATTTTATTTTCGGCAATTAATTTAGGTGTTCGAACTATTAGAGGGTTCGAATTATTAGAGAAAATACGATAACATGACCACATGATAGCCGATTTATATGACCAACTGGTAACTTACAAGGAAAGTTTATTTATTTATGTATGTTAGAGGGATCATGATTGCAAAATTAGATACTAAGGCCATAGTTATTTGATTTCCTGGTTTACAGTTCCGTCGTTCCGAATTTTTCAACTATGGAAATTAATGTTATATTTTGCCGACAGTGTACTAGCCTTTAGAAAATTATAGTGATATAAACTATGAACAAAGACCGGCAGATAATGGTTGGCACAAAGTCGAAGCCAATTTGATTGTTTACTGATAAATATGTATAACAAAAGTCTTATTTATAACAATTACTATTGACAAGCAGTACTTTGAAACCTGAACAATTCATGTGTACTGGTGTTTATGACAATTATTGACAATTATATTGATCAATTATTTTAATTTTCTGTCAACTGAATATTCATAATCTCCAATTATTATTACTTTATATTTGACCCGACTGACAGGCCAAAATATCAAATTATATATTTAAACTTAAAAAGATAAATTTTTAAACATTTTTATTGGGGTTTTAAGTCGCTTTCAAGATTCTTTCACTTATATCACGACTTGTCAGTTTAGGGCAGGAGGAAA
>JAUTBT010001824.1:0-28622 GCA_032361225.1 Lepetodrilus schrolli
CAAGGATGATAACTGCATTGCCACTCTACAGACATCGCATCCTATCAATATCGCGTCACAAAGGTAACTTTCGCGAAGATTGATGCCGGGTCCCCGGGGCGGGATTTGTACCTGGAACCTTTGGCTCCAATGTCCAACTGTTCTACCACTGCACTACCACATGTCCCAGAAACACATTGTAAAATAAAACAAAACAAAAACAAAACATTAATTAAATACACATTGTAACAAAAAAAATAATAATAAAAACATTAATTAAATAGAAACACATTGTAAAAAAAATATATAATAATAATAAATTAATTTAATAGAAAAAGAAAAGAAATAAAAATAATAATAAAAATAAAAACTACTACTACTACGACATTGCTACTAGAAAATGCATGAAAAGCATACATGTGATCAATCCACCAGGGATATTTTAAACTGGACAACTATTAATTTAACCCTAGTAATGCTGTCCAGAGTGTAGCAACAGTGGTCAAACTTTGCAACTTCTTTCCTCACAGCACCACCTACTGGACCAGGGGAGATAAATCAGCAAATACCCCAGCCTACCCTGACAGCAATGTGCACCAGGGGTTCTGTAATAATGTCCCCAACAATCACAAATCAGGACAGGACAAAAAGACAGACTCCAACTCTAAACACATTCACTTTCATGCATCATTAATTTCGTCGAAATGCGTTTTTGATATCCCACACACGGCAATGTCTACGAACAGTCAATTATCCTGGATATCATGAGGTGTACGTCATTAAACACTGTACAATGAACATAATTAACACAGAATATCAGTTAACTAATACCAACATGGCATGTTACTTTGAAGGAGGAGAAACCTGCCGTTCCCAGTGTGGGACTTTTATTATCTATTATAAAAATATTCATTTAACACAGTGAACATTTTTTTATCGACTAATCTGATTGTATTTTCTCAGTGTATACTCTGGCGACTTTACAAATATCCTATATTTTTTACATAATTTTGGAACGGCAGGTCTTCTTGGGTGGCCTTAACATTTTATGAAAGAAAGGTATGGATAGTGACATTTTTCACAGTATCTCAGTAATAGCTTTATGTCATGGAAAAACCCATTCTTAGTGGAGTGTTTTGTTGTTGTTTAATTGGGGTTTTAAGTCGCTTTCAAGATTCTTTCACTTATATCACGACTTGTGGAGTGGCTTAAGTCTAAAAATAGGTGATATCGTTAAACGTTGGCCCAAAGCACCAAATTTTGCAAAGATGTACTTTAGGACCAGACAAAACATTTTAGCGGGGGCTGCCAGATTTTGAGACCCAGGTGCAAGGTCAGCTCATGGTCAAAGGTCAAATATGAATAAAATGTAATTTTCACCATATTTCATCAGTTAATATATAGAGATTAATACATGAGCTAGAGTGTCATATTGATTTTACGACATGAGTGATTCCAAAGGCAATATTTTCCGAGCGAGAGAGAAATTCATACAACTCGAACGTATTCTCATGTGAAAGTCAAATAGGGAGTGGCGGAAGAATACATCACCCCACCGCCCCAACCAATGAAACCGTCTATCATGATGACAGGCATGGGAAAATTGTGATGCAAGCCATGTAACCAGCCAATGAAAATTGTTCCAGGTGTTATGTACTACTGTGCAAGATATGATATTTATGTCTTGAGTTACGCACAGATCCAGCCATCATCATCCGCTATGCATTTTGTTGTGTATTTGGAACTCTTTCAATGACACTTCAGGTTGATACTATATCTCAAACTTGCTTTTTACATTTCGTGCCATCAGAAACATAAAGACACCAAATAACGTCTGATGCTCTCTGGTCTGGTTTATTTATATCGAGACTTGACTACTGCCATAATATTCTTTTTAGACTGGATAATCGACACATCCACAAGCTCCATAACATCCCAAACACTGCAGCTAGGATAGTTTCCCTTCCACATCATGTCGGTCCTTAAGGCTCTACATTGGCTTCCAGTGAAGGCAACAATTGAATTTAAGCTACCATGGTTGACTTACAAGCGCAAGGAACAAACAAATCCTGATTATTTCCAATTGAGCGTGTCTTCAATGTCACAGAGTACCCTCCAATCCGAAAATCTTCAGGTGCTCACTACCCCTCAAATTTTTCACTTAACACAGTTACTAAACTCACCTCTTAAAACTTATTATGCTTAATAATATGTAGCACTATGAGAATGCAATAGTGAGTGGAAATAGTGCAATATATTATTATTATTATTATATCAAACATTACTATTAGTATTAAACAATTTACTATTAATATGCAGTAACTATCCTACACTAAGTATCCCTATGATAGTTAGCCACAGAGACAAACCATCAGTGTATTCTATCATTCGATCATATTTGAAATTGTTTGTTGTAATATGAATAGCAAATAACATTAGAAATGAAATAAAGTGGTATATTGTTAGAGGTATGGCGGCCATATTTTTAGCACGATGGTGGCTATTTTGGATTTATGCAAATTATCTCATGAAATATTAATAGTAGATGGTGTTTCAAACATCATATAGTTGTTTTGAGTAGTTAAACATTATATTAACTGGTGCAATATGGTGAAGTTAAAAACCATACATATTTGACCTTTGACCTTGAACAGACCTTGACCTTTAAAATTTGGCAGCCCCCTCTAAAATGTCTTGTATTGTCCTAAGGTACAATTGTGCCAAATTTGGTGCTTTGGGCCATGACCATTGACCTAAGCCACTCAACTATCTTGGGCCAAGGCTGATACTGACAAAAATATGGACAACTTTTAGGAAATATCTATGGACACATGCCATTACCATCACAATCAGGCATGGCAACAGCCAATTGTGATTCCAGTGGAATACGTGCCCAGAGTCTGGCCCGAAGCCACATCCAGGGCTTGAAGCCACGTCCAGGGCAAATAAATTGACCCCTGAACAAATAAATCAGCGGATTTCCGTGGATCTGTGGAAAACTGCCAGGCCTGCACGAAGTATTCCCACACTTTTACAAAATACAAAAGGACAACATAACCATTATCATTTTAATCATGACAACATAAGATTTGAAAAACCAACTCCAACAAAGTGAGGCAACCTTTGTCTTGACCTCAATGATGGACAGGACAAGGGGAGATAAGTGAGGGTAAGTTGGGTAAAATGAGGTCCAAATGCTGGATAAGGGCTGGATAAACTATTTACTGGCACCCCCACAGGGATAACGGGATAAAGAATGCCAGGTTCTGACTGGACTGACAGCCTGAGAGGCGGAAGTGGATGATAATTTGCCATTGGTTTGTAATGAAATACTAATATAATGGTTATGGACATAGGTAATTTCCTTGTCTCACCCACTGCTCCATTGCTAAACTAATGATAGAAAAATGCATCCACTGCCTTATTATTTTTACTATAATAGAAATACGGTAAACTCCATTTATAACCAAAAAACTGTTCTTTGTTTCAACACGTACAACTATCAGCAATTATAATTTTTTTTAATAATTTTAAAACCAAAAAATACAATAATGAATAGACTATATTATATGTTTTAAAAAGAAATACTTTGATAACAGGACTCAGAATGACACTTTTAAGTAGGATGGATAGTGGCTCCAGTATTCATGAGATAATTAGATAAAAATGTGCCTCTTAATTGCAAATGAATGAACTTTAAAATAATAAATGTTCCCCTTGCAAGCTAGAAAGAAACTGTACTTATTAATATGATTAACAAATGTGATAATAACATCCATTGCAAAACAGCTAATTGATGACAACAACTGACTAAGTAATGGTTTCCAGGTTTAGATACAACTACCACTGCATGTGGTATATGAACCTGGCCATAATGGCCATGTTCCTGTCATGTTTCAGTCAACATTCCACTAACACTCTTTCACAGCTGGCAAGGTATGTCCAATTTCCTGGAAACATCCATGAATGTTGATTGGCTACTGGACAAATGTTTACTGGGCTGGATTTATGACATAATTATTGCTGTACAGATTCCAGTCAACCAGTTTCTTTAAGAAAGTTCAACTTGAGTTGTCTCCCTTATACCACATTTGAACATGGGATTTAGCAGAAACGGTTTCTTCAATAAGTCATAATTTTCTTTATATTATGCAGTGTGTATGTTTAGAGGAAATTATTTTAAAAATAAGTAATGGAAGTTTTGAGTAAGTCATCAATTTATGGTTTCCTCTGAGGAAATAGATTCATATAGATTCCATTTAATTCTGTACTGATTATTGCTAGAATACCATCTTAAACTAAAATTAATCATAGTAATATTAATAGCTTTTTCAGTACTGTGGACAAGATTCAGACAAACATTTTCCATCCATGGTCTGTAGAAGATTGTATATGATATTTGGTGTACATTATCACAATATACAAGATTGCATATATGTGTACATTTTCTCAATATAACATTGAACTATGATGACAGATAGCTCACGTGAGCTGGACTAGACTTGTCCACAACAGGCCAAACAAAACAATGCACATAATAAGTATATATGCCAATGTTTCCTCACAAAGCTTGTTTCATTGGTAATCGATATGAAAACACCAGCTTCCACACAGCCAGTGAAGGGGAGGGGGGGGGGTATGCTTGAGGGAGGGGGTGACGGGGAAGGGGTGAGAAGAAGAGTGAAGGGGTGATGGAATGGTACCGGAGTTGAGTTGAGGCAGGAACCGTGGTAAAACCATCAGTGTCAATGTAAGACTTGTCAGACATGATGGATTACCATGCAGGCAGCCTGTCAATTCTGGACCCAATCTCCCATCAATAGCAACACCCCACCCCCAAGGGAATAGCATTCCGCCATCCCCCCACCCCACAAAAATGAAATTAAAATTAAAAAAGTAAACATTAAAAAAATTTACACATTTTTTTGGAAAAACACACGTCCTAGGTAATGCGTAGTGTTCCTGTAGTCTAGGGTTCCTGGGATATTGTACAGTATCAGTATCAGTGATGGGGAAGACTCGGTCACAACACGGTGCAAATAGATCCCATTTCTACAAGTTTTTCTCTCCTCTTTCATCAGGAGAGGTGTCAAGATCTGCCGTAGTCCCAATCAGTTGTGCCACCAAGGTGTGGACGTTCAGTACAGTCTACAGAACATAGCCACTGGGTGTAGATAGTTCAGAGGTGCCTTGGTTTTACAGACAAAACCAATTCCACAGACCTGCATATGTTTGGGTATATAGTGAGATCTAGCAGATGTGGCAGATCTAGCTAACAGGCCTCGAAATGATAAAACTTTGTGAGTACGATTTCATGCCCAAGCTCAAATTTTATAAGAAGGATTTGTGAGCAAAACTTAAGAGTTGAGCATGAAATCATGCTCAAAAGTTTCGTAATCTCGGGGCCAGGCTTATACAAGATCAAAATCATGCGAGAGATTAAAATAGCGATATCTAACAGATCTCGCAGATTGAGATAAACAAGAACTAGTGAATTATTGTTTTATGTCAAAGCAGGAATCTTTCACCCATACATAACGAGAAACCATATCAAAAAGTTAATTTAAGAAAACTAATAGTGTGTGTTCTGCACAATTGGACTATCAATGTCTATAGTGCATTGGTTTTCTTTTAAAATTTGATTTTAAAATATTTGATTTGTTAGAATAGGATTGGAAAAAAGTTGTACAACTCACTAAGTCCGCTCCTGTGTATTTACATAAATAATGTACATATATATAATAAAGTAATAAAGAACTATTTACAGAAACAAAGACAACAGGATAGGTGTTCATGTTACATGGAAAGAGATAAATTGTCATCTGATCATATAATGTTGCTTTTAGAATAGTAGACACATAAATAATTGGAATTAAACAAATTCATACACAAAATAGTAGAAATATAAGAAAATATGTACAGACACAAAGTTCAAAATTGTGTGTATTCTTACGGAAAATAGCTGGCTGTTTGTAGAAAATATCTTAATTCCAGACATGTGGTACAACTATTCAGAGTTGGGTGAAGAAAATTCCTATACAACTCAATGGTTTTAATGTAACTTGGATCCATGCATGATATTGTGTTTAACCCAACTTAACACTTTTCCCCCGCTATATGAGAGGCAAAATTATCGTTAATTTATACTCCCAGGTCATGTTAACACCACCCCCTCACGATATCCAGTATTTTTCTCTGATAAATGTCGTTGATCAATTTGGCAGTTTTTGAGATTGGCAGCAACGGTTGCCCAGAGGAAGCTGAGGATGAAGATGAAGAGTTGAGACATCTCTTCTGGCCAACTCCTCCCATCCAGACTTCAAACGCGGCACCATCCCTTTGTACTTCACTTCTTCACTCACTCCTGTGTCATCTTCCCACATTCACAATACGAGAAATTCATTACCCGGCTCATTCGCAATCATCGTTAGGCAGAGATCACACGATCAGATCTGGCAACCATGGCCTTGCTGCTTTCTGCATAGTTCTGCACGAAATGTTTATACTGCAATGTTTTTCAATTTTTTAAAGCTTTTATTTATTACATGGATTTAGATAATAACAACAGATCGAGTCAACAACTGCAGATGTAGTTGGTTATCCATGCAACAAGATTTATGTGATATGAATTATGATAAAGTTGGGATATAACCGATAAGGCTAATTTTCTATGTATAAAACCTGTTGAGGTTTATCCTCCGCTAGCATAACTGTTTCATGGCCGTAAATAAATGCTTTCCTCTCGAAGAAAACGAGATAGAAAGTAGGATACTACATGTTTTATTGCTGGTTAAGAGATTATCTCTGGTACGTGTACATTTATCATTGCTGGTGTACACAGCTAGTGACCTGCTTTCTCTTCACACAACAAAATATACAGCATAGCATTTGTTTATGTCAGTTTGACTAGGCAGCTTTAGTAAGACATGCCGTTCAGCACAATTACAAATATAAGATACTTACTACATGATGCACTGTAATACTATATGCCTGGGATCAGTATATATTGGAACTTTTGTGTGGTTCACATGGCAAGTACACGGCAATATATCATTGTCCTTATAAACATTTATATTTTGTAGATGAAAGAGAGCGATATGAAAGAAAAATAAACAGAGAGCGATATGAAAGAAAAATAAACAATAACTGGAAAATTATTTGTGTGAAAAGTGAATAGTACAAAATGTCGCAAAATGAATAATTACCATTTTAAATAAATTTGTTCTCACTATCATTGTGGGTTGTTGAGTTATTATTTAATGTCGCCCATATGCAGTATGGTGGAACACATGGTTTCAGGTACTGTCCAAAATAACACTGGAGTATGTATTTGACTATAGGCGTTTCAACTATTGTGAAAACATTACACAAAGTGATAAATTCCCATACCTTGAGAACATACATGGCACAGCCATGCTGGTGTCGACAGGACGCGTGTTTAGGACTGGCAGCCAGTTTGGCCACCATCTTGTCCACCACAGGAAGCCCTGTCCTTGACCTCTGAGGTTCTTCATTGTTGTTGGAGCTGCTGGTGGGTGATTCTGGATCTTCAGGAAGTTCAGAAGGTCCGACGATGAATCTGCCAAAAAAAATCCCATAATAACCATGTACAATCATAGCCATAGATGACCACTTTGGAGCTAAAGATGTGTAATTGAGGACCAGGCTTATCCTTGGATTCCAACCGGAGTCACTGGATTGTGACTCAACTAACTTAGCCAAAGGGGTAACCACTCTGGCCAAGACCAGTAGGAGTAACCTATATCACACCCAGCTACAAAATGCAAAGTACATACACTTGGCATAAGTATCATCACTTTTGTACCTTCAATAATCTTTTCACCACTCCACGGCAGGGGAAATCCTTGACATTCATCGGCAAAAATCAACATTCACAATAAAGAATATATTAATTTAGAGTTACCTTCCCCTTTAAGAAGCAATATTCCAGTGGACCTTCAAATATTGTTATTCTGAACTGTAATTCTTGTAGGTGTAGAGACAATTTGCCCAAAAATGTAAGATAAAAATAGTCAATTTTAAAGTGCTAAATGATACATTATTATTTACTCTGGTCAATGGATTACTGTGCACTTATTTCACCTTATCAACTCCCTGGGAATCATCCAACCCAAGCAGCAATTTCAAGTGCTAGATAATTTAAGAACTAAAATAATACCTTTCTAACATCTTTGACAAAGACTACATTAAGTACATGATTCCTGCTGCAATGTATGTATTCAAAAGTAACTGCATGACTTGTTTCAGCTATCAGAAAACATGTACATGTGAGAAATCTTGGTTAAGCTAATGTTGATTAGTAAGCTGGAATGAAAGCGCTAATGTCCACATGTATTACTATTGTTGTGACATATGTCAGCTCTCGTATGTCACTGCCACCAGGAACAGGTGTCTGTCAGTAGTCACCCATAGCGTCCTCCATGACAGATGCCAACACTGACAGATTCCTGCATTGCTGGATGGCTTCACTGATATATACCTTCACTGACAGATACTACATGCCAAACACTGACAGATGCCTGCTTTGAGACATGACAGTAGTAACAGATGCCATTGGCAGATGCCTACGTATACACTGACAGATGCCTCCATTAACAGAAGCTTGCAATGACAGAAGTCTGCACTGACAGAAGTCTGCACTGACAGAAGTCTGCACTGACAGATGCCTGCAATGACAGATGATTGCATTGACATATCACCAGGTTAACGTTCATGAAAACATGTCCATTCACACTTTGCTTGAACAGACAATTCAAGTGAAAAAAAGAGAGAAGAGATTTAATCAAATAGAGCAGTGGAAAACCTATTGTTATAGTATCTCCCTGGGAAATATCAAAGTTATAATCAACACCGACTTGCTATTTCATATTCTCCTCTTTACTTTAATCACCGAGGGTTTGAGAATTCATTCAAATCCCGGCCAGTTGCTAAATACCTTAAAAATTAATTACTGGAAATCTGTGTCTAACAAATGCATTTGAATTTCAAATAGGATATAAAGATGCTGATTAAATTGGCAATGTTCGTGAGTGTCGGTTCAAACTAACATTAAGTTTGCTCTGACTGCCATAGCACACCCTAGGCCGACACAAATGTATTCACGCAATAACAATGCATGTAATTGAGAAAGTTAACCCTTTGTAGGCTCCCAAGAACACCAGTGTCCATTCGGCTACCTACAACATTCCTGGACTGAGACAGCAATATGAGCATAATGTACGTCAGGTGGGGGCCAGGACTCGACAGTAAGGATTGTCTGACCTGCCCGGGACAGGTATTATCCACAGACGGACAAGTGGAAATAGTCCAGATTAACAAGCCCTTTACAGGGCAAGTAGTTTCAAGTCCAACAGGAGACAGGGACACGTGTCTAAAAATGTTAATGTAGAGCCCTGGTGGTACAAATGGTTTAAGTATCTGGACCAAGATCAAATCTATTGCTTGAACACTATTGGGCATGGTTTTATAAAAAAAAAATCTCCCATATGGCTGTGATACCACAATAAACTGTAACTGGTTTCTAAAGTCAGTCTATATCAGAATAACCCATGACGTGTCTCTTTATTCAATCCTGCTACATCACAATACTCATGACGTGTCTGCATTTAGTTATAACTGTACACCTCATCTCACTACTTTGAGTTTTCTGAAGTCAGCCAAACTATACCGCAATAACCCACAACCTTTCTCTGATGTCAAGATGGTCGATACCTCTTCTTTCTGTTTCTCTGTACTAAACCACAGCAGTCTATGAAGAGGGAGTATGTATCGAATTAGAAGGAGCAAGTGATTTGTTGTTTAATGGCGCAGTAGGAATATTGGTCTCCGTAGAAAGAAATTGACAACTGAGATAAAACAAAAAGTGACTTGACTATTCAGTTAGTATAAAAAAACAACAAACATGACTTTGAGAAATAAATTAAGATTCAACAGGAATTTTTTGCAAAAACAAATAATCACATTGTAGGACAATATTGACTTTATGTTCAACATGGTTCGCCTGGAACCATAACAGCCACAAACTGCCAATGAGTGCAGATAGTGGGTAACAACACCAAAAGGGTTAATGCATCTCGATGCAACGTGCAAACATAATTGCTGAAAGTGGTTTTCCCATTGCCACAGTTAAGTCATTTGCGGAAAGAACGCAGTAATTTCCATCCAAACCGGTCGGTTGACACGTGACCCCCGTTTACGACATCAACTCATCTTCGGATCAGAAAAACGAGATTGAACTGCTCTTCGATGCAGCGGAGAAATTGCCAGGGGGAAGAAATTCAATGAATTTAAATCAGCTGATGTGCATAGAGAGAGACTACGCTGCGACACAATCACCATCTTTGATTTATACATGGTTCTTCACAAACACTCGGATCAGGAGAAAGAAGAACTGTTAGCTATTTAAAGTTGCGCCCAGGCAAACTTGATGTTTCCTAGGCATTGTGACATCTGTGAATGATAATATGCATTCTTTTTCTTGAAACCAGAACGAATGTATTTTATGATTGTATGAAAGTCAACCACCATGACCAAAACAGCCAAACTAGAGAGAGTTGTATCATATGAAGCTTAACTAACTATCAGATAAAAGATCCATTGGTTGTATACTAAAACAACCACCTGACTATATAACCAGAGTTAGTATATTATACGAATTGAAGGAATTAGTCCTTTTCACTGTAGCGGGAATATTTCACCCATACGCGAGCACCATCCAACATCAGTTCGAAACTTAGAGATTTTAATTTTTAATTGTATTTTAATTGTTATTAGTTGGTCCATTGCATATATCAGCCATGAAAAATGTGAACAAATTACTTTTTAATTTGACTATCAACTGAAAACATATAAAGATAGAAATAATATTTTTGATATTTCATCTTTTTTTCAAGCATGAAATCCTTGGTAATTTGATCCTTAGAGTGTTTAGACAGTAGACAGTCTGGTAGTGTCTAGACAGTAGTTAGACTGGCAGATATACTCACTTGAGTGCAGAGATCGTTGATGACGGCAAACCAGACTTCTTCCTGAAAAATACAGAAATAACACTGAATATTGTACAATCACTTTCTATAGTAAAATCATCTGCTGAAAGAAAAATATATGATCTATTAAATGGAAATTTAAAAAAACCCGTGGTATTTCTGAAGATGATGCATGAGACATGTGGGAAAACACGTTGCCTTTATTTAGACTACTAGCAATATCCATTGCAACATCCACATCAATTTGTCTGGGTGATAAAACAGTGATGTCATTTCTGTGACAGAATTCAGTTATTGTATACTGGATTGTACACAATCCGGACATATTCTGTAAGTAGGTACAATGATGATACATGATGTAAGTAGGTACAATGATGATACATGATGTAAGTAGGTACAATGATGATACATGACCTAAACACATCGTTTCCCAAGGGAAACTTTCCAAGTATTCTCTACATACCTCGACAGTATACAATTCATAAATTAACCGTTGTAATTTAAATTTGTTGTTTATAAAGAATTATTTTCTGAATTCAATCATTTTGGATAACTTTCAGACACTATTTTTATACTTTAAAATAAACACACTGTTTCCCATAGAAATTTCCCATCTATCAAAATCACAGTCAAAGGTCACCAGGTTAGCTGTAAGGTCATGCTATAATGATCTGAAATGGACAGTGTTTAATTCTAATTGTCCACAAATACCAATTTGTCACCTCTATCCCAGGCCATTGAAGGTCAGATATAATTCATGACCTCCTACTGTGTGCTCTTTGGACATTAATACCTGGGTACACTTTCACAAAGCTCTCTCGTAGCCACTGCAAGATCATACAGCCCTGTCGTAACTGGTTGAACCCACAGCAATGAAAACTAGAGTTTGTAGTGGATTCGAGAGCTTCGTGAAAGGGTTCAAGGGGACCTCGGTTCAAGGGGACCTCCTGTACAGAATGATGTAACTCAAGGCAACCTTAAAGGCATACAATCATGGTTTGTTGACATATTTCATGGTCAAGTGTATTTTACCTGAAAGTGTGTACATTTGATTTGTATACACAAATATATTGAGCAACAAACTACATTTTCAGCATGTCCCACTGGTTTTCAATATTTTAATATTGCATATTATTTTTGTATTTATTTATCTCGCGACCTTAGTATGCAATGATGTAGTCCATGGCTAAGGTTGCTGCTAATGTCACAGTACAGCTACACATGGTTTTGTACAGGAGGGCCCAGGATACCACTGGTAGAGTTGTACATAGACGGCTTAACTCTTCATATATATCATGTTAGGTCTTCCCGATAATGGCTTGACATTGAATAAACTATGATGGATATGATAGATCCATTTACACGAGATGAATTTTATGAGGAATTAACTTTTTGTTATATACCATATCATCACTCCCTTTATTTAAAAAATGAATTATTCATGAATTTATAGAGATTCGAACAGAATGTGGAGGGTAGGGGGAAAATAGTGTAACTATGTCAGTTATTTTTATTGCTCATATGTAATGTACAGAGCTGTACCTTCAAGAATTAACATTTTTGTGTGTGTATCAAACGCCCCATAAAATAATTGAAATAAATTGTTTATACTGGCAATCAATGTACATGTATACATATTAAAACCTCAATTGTCTTTTTTTAAAATTGTTTTTGTTTGGAATTGTTGTTTAATTCAGCTTTCAAGATTCTTTCACTTATATCACAACTTATCAGTTTAAGGCAGGAGGAAACCTGCACCATCCATAGTGCTGATTGTTGCAGTAAACCTGCGAGCATCGGCTGGTACTGATAGACTAAGGGTGATAACTGTATTGCCACGGTCGACTGGTATTCTGTGTCATACCGTATGATTGCTCGAAGGTGATGTCATATGGTAAAAAGCTCTGCATCACTTGCTTTGCATGCCAACAATAACACTCAGTGTAAACTAAAACAAACTGGGAACAGAACTAATTTATCAATAAATTTAACTTTGGAGATAATTTAATGACTATTCATGGTGTACCCAGTAATATCATCACTTCTTTAATTTATTTTTTTTACAAATGGAAATTCCTTTCGAGGCCCTTTAAATTAATTCCTGTGAAAATGAAAAATATATCTTTGGCCTTCTATTTGAAATTGTAACAAATTAAACCAAAAGGACTATTCTATGTTATATTAATTAACATAACTATCAGAATGGCAAATCATTCATTTAGTACACAGCAGTGTCAATGTCAATACAAATTAGTTTGGAATGTAAATTCATCAGGGAAATGAATATATTGATTTGGTACAGGAATATTTCATGCAGCAAAATGAATACAAGAGTAACCATTATTTCAAATAAAAATAGTAAGGAGAATGGCCATTGCCAATTACACCACAGACAGATATAAAGCACATGGTAAAAGCAGTCCACCTTGTCTAAAACCCATAAAACATAGTATCCATTATTCCAAACAATCTCAGGAGAATGGCCATTGTCAATTATACAACAGATAGAAAGAACATGTAAAAACCGGTCCACAATGTGTTAAACCCATACAACATAGTAACCATTATTTCAAACAAATTCAGGAGAATGACCATTGCCAGTAATACCACAGACAGATAGAAAGAACATGGTGAAAACAGTCCACCTTGTCTTAAAGCAATAAAACATAGTAACCGTTATTCTAAACAAAACTCAGAAGGAGAATTGCCATGACTATAATACCACAGCCATTATTCCAAACAACTCAGGAGAATGGCCATTGCCAATTAGACCACAGAAAGATAGAAAGAACATGGTAAAAGTGGTCTACCTTGTCATAAACCCATAAAACATAGTACGCCACAGATTATCGGTTATCAGTTATAAAATCGCTATCAGATTGATATGCCTAAATATATCAATCTTCCAGTCAGTCAGAAGATGACAATTTTACCACCCAGGAGCGTGGACTCTAATATTCATTGACTCACTAATGGATTGACTTAGCAATAGGCAATGAATTGCTCTTACCGATTACTGCATTAATTCAATCTATTTGTGCGTGTGTATTAAACGGATTAGCAGGGCTTCCTTAGAGAGGCACTCTTGACCAGCGGAGTACAATGGCCTTCCATTGGGGTGGGGAAAAAACTGCCAAGCATGAAGGGGGAACAAAACCTAATTTCACAGATCACTTTGGACATACATGTGGATGGCTGTAGATAAGTAGAAGCCGCTGTCACTCTGAAGCTAATTGCTTTATGATGATACGTCCACTATTGTGCCTGACTGGCCAGAGATGCCCGGAAAATCACAGTCCTCTAATCGCCTGATTGGTCACTTTGTGGGCAGGCTATTAATCCTGGGGACATGATTGGTCAATTGGGTGTGGATGGGGTCGGGTCGCAGCGACTACTATGTGATTGATGAGGGATTGTCCGTGGGCAGCTGCGAGTGAAGCGGCCCTCCCCTGCGGGTGCTTCTATTGCAGTTACCCCTGGAATGTCGGTCGCCATTGTGAGGGGCCCCCCTCATCCATCTCCCCATACAGTCCCGTGACAGCTCGGACAAGGACAGCCAAGACTGCGACTCAGCCACGAAAAACATTCTCAAGCTCGGCTCTTTTCAAATGGAGATGAGTTTGTGGCTGGGTGTATACAGCTCTGCTGGTATTAGATAGAGGCAAGCCACTTAGCCATTTATCCTGTGGCTGCTGTTGTATGGAAGTGAGGGATCAGGCACACAGCCTTCTGTAATTGTCGAATCTCCCTTCCTTGTCAAAGTTGGATCCACTTCTGTACCCGACATGGCAACGTTATGAATATGTCTGCATTTAGAACAAGCGCAACAATGTGCAATGATAAATGAGCTGGGCTCGGAATAGATGGCATTGCAATGTGACACCTTTAAAGGAGCACTCAACAATTTCTGAACACCTTGACATCGGTTGTTAAAGAACCATTCCATAATACAATCATAAGAATAATACATTTAGAATTTTAAAAAAATAGAGGTTCTGATATGAATGCAAATGAACTTTTACAAACTGTCATTATATTAATTTACAATTTACAATTTGAAAATTATTTCAATTTACAAGAACTCAAAAAATCTCTAAATTACAATATTCTAAAAAAAAAAAGTATTTCAAAATTAGAAAATGTTAAAAAAATTATTCAAATTACAATATTTTAAATATTCTATTTCAAAGTTACACAATACAAGGTCAAAATTTCCAGTGGTATTTTAAAACTTGTGGTTGCCAACAGCTCCATATTGAATTGTGAAAGGTGTCCAAACTCGATAGATAACAGAAATCATTACTGTTTAGATCGTCAGCTCTGTTGAGAAACATCCAAATGGCGCCGCATCAAGGTACGCGTTGGAAAAGTGTGAGCTTCAACTTTGATGCATGCGTGTGTGCAGAGACCATGTCATGTGTGGGGAAGTTTTTGAAGAAGAAAAAAATCGCGATTGCTTCAGGACAACTTTTGTAGACGCACGTGGGAAACAGTTTGAAGACGGCAGTCTGACAAGCTGGGTGAAAACTAGCGGGGAAAACCTCCATCTAAACAAAACAAAGTGAAACACAATTCTCTCCTGTCTCTCTGTTCTAACATGTGGGTGTTCAGTTAAACAGCGAATGTTGAAGATATTTGGAATGTACTGCCGATATCTGCTTGCAAATGATAAGCTATTTTCCCAGACCGCGGGCCTTTCTGGTTACTGCGTGTTTCATTGAATTACAGTTATTTCGAATCCATAGGATGTCAGACTATAGCGCACAGTTAAAATCACGACTACGAAAATAAGTTTTAAATGATATTCTAATGACAAATTGATGCATCATTTATATACGTAACACGTAATTATTTCTTTTCATATGACATCAATAAAATATGCACAAAACATTTCCATTTCATAGCTATCGAAAAGTCTACCTTAGAAAGTGCAGTAGGATTATTTGCCAGAGTTACTTCCCTTTGACCAGCTGCTGCTAATTCAGGCGTTTCTGAATGCATGGCTGCCTGCGTGAATGCATGTACAACATCGACTTTTCAGATGAGATTATTGTTCACCGAATGTTGACACTTTTACGATGGTTTTATAGGTCACAGCGGACTGCCCTCATTCAGGTGGCAACATAACTGTAATTTGTTTCCGAAATTAGCATTGATAAAACATCGACAACTCCTGTACGGTTTAAACTGAGAATTAAGGCATTTAATTCCTGGCCTATATAACCGATTGTGCATCGGTTACTTCAGAGTGCGGTTCCGTTCATACGAGTCTATTAAGAAGAAATTATATAAGAAGTTTGTCAGATAAGTAGGGAGATGAAGCCGTTGTAGTTTGGAGTCCTCAGCTCATTGTTGCCTACAGCCATATATGATTGATAGCTGTCAGTGCTGACGACCTTGTCACGGGAAATTAATTCCGGCTTAATGTATAAGTGATTAAACTGTAATGTACGACAGTGCTAGCTACTGCCTGTGCTTTTATTACATTTAGGGGACGAATATCAATCGTGTCGTCGTATGCCGGAAATATCATCGGACTGCCAAGATAGGACGAGATGTATTCTTAACCTGGACAAATCATTTCGCATGAAACCTTTAAATCCCCATCAGTAAATCGTTATTACCTAATTATTCACATGTAATTGACATGACTGCCAGGGTTGTTTGGCTCTGTTCATCAATTTGGCTAGTTTTTCTGGTGTGAACTGTATAGATCTTTGATAGCTCGTGATAAATGACACCTCTCAAAACTTAGACTGCCAAGAACTGGAACTAAAGAGTGCGTCAATGTTGTACAATTATCCCTCATTTATCACACTTAGCCGAGTACAAACAATCCCCCCAGTGTCAGCGATGACCAGCCGTACAAAACCCATACAATCTCTTTTGGGTTACGGGAGAAGGAGCCTACAATACATAGGCAAGTTTTTAATAAGATCGGGTGCCATTGTAATGACACAGGTGCTCTGTGCATGTGGCATTCCTTCAGACAGCAAGCATTCCCACACAGGAAATGCAGCTTTAATTTCTGACGGTATAATTGCTCCTCAATTCATCATTCATATTCAACGTGTAATTTTATGTAAAGTTGAAGATGAGAAGATTTAGAAAAGACTGTGAACTGCTATGGCAAAGACGTATTGTGGATTTTGAGACAAGAGTTAAGAATACTACAAACACAAAATTATTTACAAACAATAATTTATTGATTTGTTGCTTAACATTGCAGTGGGAATATTTCACCAATATGTAATGATCAATTAATAATTGTTTGGTATGAAACTTTTAACACATTTGAATGCCCTCCTTATTAATCTAAAGAATATATACAATAGTTCCAAAGTAAAATAATGACATTATGATTTTTCAAATTAATAATTTTAATGATTTTTCAAATGTACAATTTTATTGGGCATATCCAAACATAACCTATATACGTGTAGTAATGTCCAAGACCTTTCATCCAAATAGTCCTATCCAATATATCCGAGTGACTGATTATGGAGTTTAACGTCGCTGTGGGAATCTTTCACTGATTTGCGACGATCCAATATATCTGTCATGAACAGTTAAATAAGACTAGATTTCAGAGAGTAAACACTTTCAGTGGCTTCTTTCATACAAATATATAACCAATCAGTAGCATCGATGCTTATAAGTGATTTAGTTTCGCCATCCAAAACTATAACAAATAAGAAATACGTGGTATAAATCTATTACAGGAATCATTGTCTGTACTTCCGTTAACCCTCTCCCTGCTGGATTAGGCACAGGCACAGTTACCTTCAGCATGGAGAGGGTTAAACCAGACCCGAGGTTACAAAACCATTTAGAGTACGATTTCACTCTCGTCTCGAAGTTTTGTTCACCAATCCCAATATATAAATTGAGTTGAGCATGAAAACATACTGTGGAAAGTTATGTATCTTCTGGTGCAGGGAATTGGTTCTGAAAGCTCTCATATCCACTATGAGACCATAGTGCTCTGGCAAATGCCCTATCGCCATGTATAAGAGATTGCTACAAGAGTGTTTATTGTCTTATAGTAGATACGAGAGCTTCGAGAAATTATATTTGGTAGCATAAAACATCTATACATGTCAGATTTGCGGACCGACGATTGCAGCGTAAAGCAACAGCAGAGAAATCGGACAAACACTCCACTTAATCGTTCAGATCCTGACAGAGTTTGAAACCTGCATGCGTGAAATAGCTGTACTAAAGTTGCAAGCCATACAATGATACTTTCATCATTTCCAGGTGATTAGCTTGCACACACACCAGCAAACAACATTCCGAAACACACGCACTCAACTGGCTGCAAGATTAAACTCAGGAGTCCCAGCCATTCTGTCCATACACACATTCATTCTCCATTCTCAACCTGGCCTGTGCACAATAGATGTAAGTCTATGATGCACTCTGCAACTACGTGCAACATGTGAAAGTGACGTGACAAGTTGGGGAGATCGTTAATCATTATGTCACCTGTCATAATTTTGAAAGGGGCTGGCAACGGTGTAAGAATTCTGTGTTTGACACCCATCTAAAACCGTATTTGCCTTTTGCTGCTGGAGGAGATTACGAGGTGAATCCACAGTACTGAGTAACTGAGCGTGCCCAGTAATGCCAACCAATCAGCTAATCAATAGGAGTGATTAGTGTCACTTGGCAGGAGATTGAGTGGGATTAGGGTTCTAATCTTGCACGCATGCTGATCCTCTAACCGGACTTACTTCACCGGTTTAGTCTGTATTCACCTCTATATTCACTGTATTCACCTCAATATATGCCGGCAGATTGGAACAAGCTGTTCACTGGTACACTTCTTGCAATTCATAAACACTGTATTACATGTCCATAGACGAAGATTTACCTACATATGGCCACTGATTAATGTCACAATGACTGCCGGTGGCCAATCATTCATAAACTTGATTACATTACTACCTTGTCTTGAGGGAAACCATATAGCTGTCAGGACAGATATGTCAAAAACTATTTAAAACCTTCATTGATGAAAAAAATGCAGCTAGAAAGAATATGTACATGTAATCATAAAAGAGCTATTGTTGAATTAAGCACAAGGTTGACTAGTATTCTGTGAATCACAGAACAGAGGTGTTAACACTGGACTGACAGCATCAAATGTCCCCCTCAAGAGAAAACTATCCCCGAGAAGCTTGTGTATCTGAAAGAATATCAACAGAAATGTGTCTCGTTGCTTCTCAGAGATGCAAGCAGTATTTTATGAGATTTGGAATAATTTATCTTGATTTTTGTGCTACCTAAAATGTGAAAATATCTATAAATTTGAAAATATGTTGCTATATTAGTCTTGCACCTTCAATATACGCTGCACTTTCAATAATTTAAAAAAAAAGGTGTTCTTTAACATAATTGTGTTTTTCCAAACAGACCCCACATTGCGATTCTTTTCCCATTTACATTCTCAATCAATCCCCACCCTAACACTACAACAAAACAATTCTCAGATTTACCTCTCAAAAACTAGTCTATGGTGTTAGTCTACTCTCAAACCACAGGTCCTTATTTTTAATCCCCATTCCTGACGGATCTCATTACGACCTAAACACTTCAGACCAGAGTTGAGCAAGCGTCCAATACATCATCCACGCTCCACTGCCTCTGACTCTGAAACCTAGCTTGCTCCTGTCACAGTCACGCTTGGCTGAACCTGCCTTGATACATGTACAGTGCTATTCAGCAGCAAATCAAGGGGAGACCACTGCCATGTGGAATGGAGACAGGCTGCCTTGTTTTCACCTTTTTACACCCCAGACATCTCACACGGAGATGACAACAATTCATAACAGCTGATAATACACTCATAATGAAATTGTCACCGACAAACAGGAATTAAATTATGACTGAATTCTTGCGTAATAAATTCCCCTGAAAGGTTTTCTCCGACATGCAATTTTTTTTCAACATGTATAATGTCAGTATAATTGTAATGGGTATTTCTTAAAGCCATATAACAGTTTTACATTTCAAAAAAAATAATCTTATTAGCATGATTTAATATAGATGGTTAGTGCTCAATAGTGAATATTTTGTTCCAGCCGTTTAGCTACTAAATGTAGCAATTTGTTGGGGAAATTATAACCTGTACATAACTTAATTAACAATCTCAAATCACACGAATAATACACAAAAAAAAGAAATGTACATGTAACTCGATAATAATTTTCCAAATTTGTGCTGCTTGTCAAAATGAAGATTTACTGACCCCTTGTGACATATCACTGTTGGAGACAAATACTGGTGTTAACCGACTTATCAACAGTTACACTGTTTCACTGTGATATCTTGGGAATACAATGACATTTAAAAGATTCTTACAGAGTCTACCTTGACTTCCAATGAAGTCGCCGAACAGTTGAACCGCTACCCAGGGTAGCTATATACAGGCCTCTCACATACCACTGTCACATACCACTCTCACAAACATGCACATGTACATGAAGCTCAGGTTGTATACTCCCCAGGGAGTTCAGAAGGAAAATGAGAGCACACTCAACGACCGGGGTAATAATGTATAATGGATTTGGTGCAATCTAAATGCACACTATTATTATTATAACAGTAAGGATATAATTCACATTGCACAACAATAATGTAGCATTATGAGCAAGCCTTTCAGCATTATTTTGACACATGATTAATATACATTGTACATGTACACACTATTATTATTATTATTATTTATTTTATTTACTATTATTATTATACAACTCTCATCAAAATGGACTCGCATAAAAACAGGTCAAAGTTTTCACTACACCATAACAGCCATGATATAAGTAAAAGAATCATGAAAGAAAAGAAAAATTAAAAATAACTAAATGAAATAATAAGCAAATACCAGCTCTGTTATGTGTTCTCCACATTACTTTTACCAAAGACCATAATTTAATTACATTGAAGCAAAAACCGTTTGATAATGAGGCAAGACAGTATCACAACCAGCATCTGCCTATCCAAACATCCTACAAACCAGAATCAGACTCAAAGAAGTGTCATCGTCAGTTCTATCTAAATATGGACGGTTGGCTTTAATATCTTCTTAAATAGTTTCACAATATATTGTTTGCAGATGGTAATAACGTAGAGAGTGTCTATTCCTATCAGATGTCGAGCATTCATTATATTCCAGAGATCAGACAGGCAATCAACATGATGACCGTCAAACGACTCTTCTCCCAATCAAAGTTCACAAACTTCAAAGGTCAAAAGCTAATATTGTTTTCAATCTGAGGATATTGGTCATTGAAAGAATTGTGTTTGTTTTTAGCATCCAGACGTTATCTGATTTTGTCCTTGTGGCAGACAAGGTGGGAGCAGTAGGGTTAGACGGTTCACTTTCACAACACATTCATGCGCTTATGACTTTCATGGACGAAACTAAGATCAGTTATCTTTCTCCTTTCCATTGACAATCATAATTATCCATTTCGAGAAGGGAATCAATTTAATTACACATTTGTTCCAAAATCTAATATTTCTGCACCTGAAAACAAAACCAACCACATGTATTTATTGCTGAGGGCGAACCATTTACAAACACCTTGAAGATAATTTAATTAAATGAAAGATGATTATCATCAAACAACAGAAATCGACAAGAAATGTTCTGCAGGCACAGTTTGTTTATATCCACCCCTGTGTTATTATAGACAACCCCACTACCTCCAGAAGCAAAGGGGATAATTGTCTGACATTCCATACCATTGAACCACAGGTCCTTAGCCTGGTGGCCATTTTAGATATGTCAGAAAGACACCGATTCCAACCGGCTCCTCAAGACCGACCTATCAACATTTACAGAACAATTGATGCACAAAGCCATCCACAATGCAGACCTATTTTTATGAATCCAGATATGACCTTCTGAAAATGGCTGCAATCAAAATTGGAAGCAGCCGGGTTTTCTTTTCAGGAGAAATCAAAACGTGGAGCAGACAGTTGTTTTTTCTGCCGACCTTACAAACAGCCTTGAGGTGGATCTGCAGACTGAGGTCAAGAGGGATGCCAGATGACAGGCGGCTGTTCCATGTCTTCAAGTAGACCACCCTGCCTCACCTCCTCTCTCTCCCAACAAACCCGTCAGCTCGGGGCAACGAAGCAGTCTCCCTCGACCCCTGGCCACCCCGCACCAATAATACTGACCTCTCCAATCTGCCTCTGAGGATGTTTTGTTTACGTAACAACAACTCTGCACCATAAAGCTGTGGCTTTAATACAATAACAAATTTGAGGCATACTTCACACATATGGAATTCATTCTTTGAGCACTTATGATATTGTTAATATGGCGCATCAGGTAGGAAACTAAATGGCCGAGGGGGCTGACCTCTCTTGGGCGGATATCTTGATGTTCAGGAAAGCTGCTTGTACACAGAGGAAGGCCACAGAGGGCAAAGGAATTCAGGAAAGGTGTCAATGAAGTTATGTACTCTGTAGTGCCATAATGCAGGCAATGTGTCACAGTCGATGTCTGCTGCCAGCGTGTCACAGAGTGTCACAGGGAACAGAACAATAAATAGTAATGGGTGGGGGAAGTGGGTGTGGAACATAGCCTACAATACAGTCTGAATATCGAAGGTTTATCAAGTGGAATCGGATACGAGTAATAATGACCTGTCCATGTAGAAATAGCAACAATAACCAAAACATTGTCTTATATTTAGATGGCAAAATGTCAGTGTTTGATTCTTTAATAGACTACATTAACCCTCTCCCTGCTGGATTAGACACAGGTACATCCCTTTAGGCCATCTCTGGTTGCTTTCAGCATGGAGAAGGTTAAGACTATATGTTGAATGTGCAATTCTGTAGACATGAAGACTGTCAATATGTGTAATTGTAGTAAACTATATGAAGACTAAGTTGAGTGATAATTAAATAAATAACTTATTGATGACTACATGAAAACTGTCAATTGAATGAGTAAGCCTGTCATGAAAACAGATATGAGCAACTTCTAGATATTTGTTAATGTAAAAGCTTACAAGATAAATATCGATAATTTAATAACTCTCTAACCAAAAACTTTAATTTATTCAAAGCATTGGCTATATTGAGAATAAAAACTTGAAATTTTATTGACACCCACACACCTCAGAAACTTGCAAAGCAATGACGACCTGAAAGTTCAGCGATGAATACCATTGAGTTCAAGCAATTTATTTAAGTGAAAATAATCCAAAACACAATTGTCACCAAATTCAGCGGAACATCAATGGCAGAAGGACTTGGAGACTGAACTCATTGTTCTGGTGGAGTGGTGAGAAACGGAACCACACTCTAGGGATACAGATCCACACGTAAAAATCACAAAAATACATTTTACCACTGGCAATACTCATCTAGATAACATTTCTGTGCTTTCAAACCGAAAACAAATACCCTCTGGGGCTTGTCCATATTTTCCAAGAAACATCATGGTCGAAGTCCCGCGACCCTAAGGATGGCCCTCGGAGATGACGTGAATTTTATTGTGTCGCTCACGTCGACGTTTCCCATCACTTGCATGTAATCGTGTCGTACCGAACCCCGAAGAACCCCTGGTGAGATACCAAATTACTCATCAGCGTGGCTGAATTAAATGCAATTTAGCCACTGTATGCATTTCAACAAAGTAATCTCGGGCGCCAATCTTTCAGTCACACTCCTCCCGTTTCATGGTCACCTTACCCGACCCCGCAACTATTTGTGTTTTGTGATTTTCGGCTATTGTCCTGATTGGCCAATCACGGCTCTATTGTTGTTCACGCTGACAACGCGGTGGTAAACCATCTGGGGGTATTTTTCTTGCCCACCCAGCCGTGGTCCAGCGATCTCGGTCCCGAGATTGCGAGGATGAACAACAAGAATCAGTGACATTGAAAACATAAAACCATGACCCTATCTCAGTTAATGTCATAATTCCAACTTCATATTGATGTCGGGATCGGAAAGACCAAGGAATAACACTAAAGAAGTTTGGATAATTTTTAGAGAGACCAAGAAATTAAACACTGAAAAAAATAGGATATTTTCATAGAGACCAACACATTACACACTGAAAAAGTTAGGACCTTTTCATAAAATCAAATTATGTAACAGCCTTAATATCATAAACTACAATTATGGAACAGCCATAATATGATAAATTACAATTTTCCTTTCAAACTAATACATAATCATACTTTAATTATTTAAATTACAATTTTCCTTTCAAAATAATACATAATCATACTTTAATTAATTGTACTGCATCTAAACTCAAAAAGTTCTTTTTAACACAGACAAATTAACAAATTTCAATGCTTCCTACAGAATTCTATCACAGAAAATCAAAACATCTAAGGGATTCGGAAGAAATCAGAATGTCAGTCTTGTTCTTTGTACAGCTGATCTGTGATCAAGATCTCAATATTTGTTCCTGCATTGGCATAAATTCAATGAAGTTAATCATGATCAATTATATGATAGGCCTGTGGTCTAGAGTACCCTCAAATCTACCACCAGCGGGTCCGTCCGATATCTATGAAACCAAGGCGCTGAGGGTCGGCTGTATTCACACTATTTCTCTACAATTGACAGAAGCCCCTTCTTTCTTTAATTAGTTCCAATTTGATTTCTTTTAAAGATGGGACGACTGACAGTTTGTCAATTTCGACTGGGTTTGCTTTCATCCCCTGCGCATCAGCTTTTGGTGTCTGTGGTCCTCGGTACATTCTAACCAGAAGATGCCACTGTTTAGAATACAAATAAGTCATGTAATTGAATTTCTAATTAAATTTACATCCTTTGGATCTTCCAGTACATTGACACCCCTATTCCACTCCCTATAACCCCTAAACCCCTCCAATCCCCCTAAAAAGAAAATAAGAAAGAAAAAAGATAAAGAGAAAAAAAGAATGGTTTAGACAAATTCATAATGAAAGACACTCTGCCATTAATGTGTGGAAAATTCATAAAGCATAGTATTAGTAGTTATTAATGTGGAACAAAGACCAAACAGACTTAATTATTTTTGATAATAATTCTTTTTTAAATACAAAATTTCAGCACTGGCAAGTATATATTTTATATTATTGAAGTAGAATTTCTATATTGTATCCATGAAGTAGGATCTTAATATTGCATCGATAAAGTAACATATTAATATCGAATCTATAAACCAGTAGTACCAGATAAAGCATGACACCGATACCAAATGAACAATAAAACAGTACTAGAGGAATCTATAATATATTAGACATGAAATCATATCAATCGATACACAACACATAAAATGAACAATACTAGTTGCCATCAATCTAAAATTGAAATTTCATATGCTTCTATAATAGACTATATTCTTTAGTTGGAAAGTACCACTTGTCTTAATATTTTAATTTCTTTTCTTTTCTTTTTTCTTGTGGGAGCAGGTGGAATGTGTGGCCTCCCATATTTCCCTCTAGATCCACCTATGTACTACCATTTGTTACACCTATGTACTAGTTATTGGTACACCTGTATACTAGTTATTGTTACACCTATGTACTAGCTATTGTTATACCTATGTACTAGCTATTGTTACACCTATGTACTAGCTATTGTTACACATATGTACTAGCTATTGTTACACCTATATACTAGATATTGTTACACCTATGTACTAGCTATTGTTACACCTATGCACTAGCTATTGTTATACCTATGTACTAGCTATTGTTACACATATGTACTAGCTATTGTTACACCTATATACTAGCTATTGTTACACCTATTTACTAGCTATTGTTACACCTATGTACTAGCTATTGTTACAAAGGTGCGACTGTCAGGTAACTAGTATCTAGACAAAGTTAAGCACTACTATGTCGAGAGAAATGGAGAACATAATATCTCTACAAGTTAAACGTATATCTCATTAATCCTCTCCATGCTGAAGGCAACCGGAGATGCCCTAAAGGGATGTACCCATCCCTAATCCAGCAAGGAGATGGTTAAAAGAGTAATAATTACTTAAATTAAGTTTTATCTCATTATCGTGAATGATCTCAAAGGATGTAAATTGGCATCCCACTTGATCTAACATATTTCATTAGAGATAAAAAAAATACCATTAGATCAATTACATCTCCCAAATGTAGATGATACTAAGTGCTGACACTAGGTGGCGCTGCACTGGATCGTCACTGACTGGCAGTGATGACGCTAGGTCGCACATTTTGAATCGTCATCCTCCTACCAACAACCGCCCCTGCCCTGAGTGTCGGCACTACGTGGCACTAGTGCACCCTCCCCTTACCTCCCACTCACCCAGAGTGCCAACTCTATGTGGTGCTGTGCTCAGCCATTATACCAGGGCCGAGTTGCACAATGCTCTTGTAGGCTACAATAGTTGTAGCACTGTCTTATTTAGATAGCCTACAAGAGCTTCCTGCAACCCAATTCCAATTGTAGAACTCTTACAATTGGACTTCCAATTGTATATTCCTAGGCAGTGCTGTGATGAAATTTCATCAATGAGTGTTGGTCCTAGGTGGCAATGTGCTCAACTGCCACACACGAGTGCCTACCCTAGGTGGCACTATGCAGAGTCACAATCCATCGATACACGGTGGTGCAGTGCTTGATTGCACCCTTCCCCAAGTAGGTGGCACTATATGCCCACTAGGTGGCGCCGGGAAGCCAGGCAGTGGCAGGAGCCGGTACTTGAGAGTCATCAGAGAGGGTCTTCGGCAGGGTACTACGCTCAAGTGTGCCGCTAGTTGTCCATAATGAATTACTACTTCCACAGTAAGTAGATGGCGAAGGAGGAGGCTCACTGCGGTAGCAGCGATGTACCGCTGTCCACTTACCTCACAACCTACGTAACCGATTACACGAAGCTGTGAAACTTTATGACCATTACCATATAACAGTGTTACAGCTATCTGGATCATTGTAAAGCATTTTCATGAATTTTGTATTGCTATTTTAATAGATTGATAGAATGGAATTTATGTAATTCTGGCATTTATGTAAACTACAAATGCACATGGGTCTGAGGCTTTCAATTGTCCATGTTTATTCATGTAATAAGGTAGGTCTATGTAAGTGAATAAAGATTTGTAATAAATCAGCAGAATTTTGAGGAAATTTTATATTTTCTTTGTCCGATAGTTGTTGTTTAGTTATTAAGAAAACAATACATATTCATGTCTTAAAAAAAGAAAAATTAGTATTTTAAAAGTAGAAATAATGAATAATTCCACTACACAATTTGGATAAAATCAAGAATTAATATTAAAAAATAATAATCAGGAATTAATATCAACATCTTGTTAATATTAACTAATGAGAAACAGGCAAAAAGGATTACCAATGACTAATTCGATCGTCACAAAAATATTCAGTGTATTTAAAGTAGCATCCGACGTTCAATTAGGAAATCAAACATTTTGTTTTTTCATTGCAATCCTAGCTGTGGGCTACACAGGGTCATGATTGAAAGGCGATAAAGATGAGTTCATGAGGAATCAGTGGGACAACTCGAACCTCAGGGCGTTCCTCCTTTAATTTCTCACATCCAAGAAAAAAGTGATCAAGAAACGGATGAATAATTTAAACATGTAATGGAATCGTCACAGAGCAAAGCGACGAAAACGTCTCAAAACGAAATTAACTTTCTTGGATCTCTGACATTGTATTTGACTCACAAATTGCAGGTCACGATCAGGTTCCATTTAAGAAGATTCATCTCCCACCCCCACATTCCCCTCCTCCCACCAACAGTCACCTCCTCCCATCCACATTCCCCCCACCCCCACACCACACGCTCCCCTCCTACATACACACCACCACCACCTTTTCCAATAAATGTCTTCAGAAATGCCTAAAATCGCTACAAATCCACCAGCCAATGGTGCGTTTTTTTCAGTTCCGATTCCTCAGAATGTTTCAATGGGGGATGCATGATGAATGTAACCGCAGACAAAACCAGAACGGTCTCCGTAGGAGGCTGCACAAACTGTAAATGTCCCCGGAGAGTATTCCAAATGTGAGTCTGTATTTACCCCCCAGCTCCACAGAGAATATGAGGGGTCAAAGAGTATGTAAAGACCCAGGGGGAAGACCCATAATGATTGGATTTGATAGACCAGCTGTTTCCAAATGGACAGAATGCAGAGAAACAGTTGCTTTGCTCAGTTTTTGTTGTTGCTCATTGGCATTTGGGGATTGGAGGAAACATGTGCTTGCCAGAATAATGATCGGTGTACTTGTTACCATAGAGATTTATCTGCCAGGTTATTCATCAATTACAGCACTGTCTTTGTCAGGGCTTTATAACATGGAGAAAGCAAGAGGCGAACACCCCTTCATATTTGCATCTGCTGTAATTTACAAAATGTGGTATTTCCTTGGAGACAGCAGCAAATATGCAAAGATTGGCAGATACGGACAAATTAGCAATCATTCTTCTCTTTCCAAAATGCATTGAAACAACTCTTACACTTTAGATGTGCATGGTACATATGATAGATTTTTCATTTCAAATTAAAATACAATATACTGTTAACATAATCCCGCCCCGGGGGCCCCGGCATCAATGTTCGCGAAAGTTACCTTTCTGACGCGATATTGATAGGATGCAAT
>JAUTBT010001825.1:0-10437 GCA_032361225.1 Lepetodrilus schrolli
TTTCCTCCTGCCCTAAACTGACAAGTCGTGATATAAGTGAAAGAATCTTGAAAGCGACTTAAAACCCCAATCAACAATATATGTATTTATGTCATAGCCGAAGTCTCACAGACGTATTTCAGGAATCAGGGTAGAAACATTTATCTCTCGTGTATTCTGACTTTAGCGTTTCCTGGTGGACTCCCAGTATGCTAAAACGACGTAGTATTTAAAGAAATAAATTTAAATATCAATTAATGAGTTTCATGTTCTTTTATTAAATGTGTAACCTAATAGAAAATATCGCAAAACTTTATAATAATGTTACAGATTGTATTATATAATTATGTAACATGACATTGTCGCTTATGCATAATGAATATTCGATTATGTGTTTGTATTAATGTGAACATTTACAAATAATTTAACAATTATATCTGATCAATTGCATCACATGAGAGATATAGAATTTCATTAAATATAAATCTACATAGTTTGCTTCAAATAAAGTTCTAAAAGATTTGTTTAGTTATAGCTGTCGTTGGAAGTGAACAGGGAAAAGCTAGTTGTAGATATCAATCATAACATAAATTTAATTTTAATTATTAAATATTTGGATTTAACCATGCAATGAAGCTAACATTTACATGTAAGTCACGTGTAAGGGGAATCTTTTACATTATAATAATAATAATAATAATAATAATCGAGCTCCAACTAGGCTGTTCACAGGCGCTTCAATGAAAGGACACAAGATGTATCAAGAGTCAACAGAAATTTGTTTTAAACACACTAGAATATGGGGAAATGTTCAACAGAAAGCACGTTGAAACAGGTGTGTCTTCGGGTTACAAAACTATATAAAATATATTTCTTGTCAAAAATCATATCAATGTTCCAATGTACATTGTTGTGCACATTTCCTAGTAGATATGATTGAGTGTTGTGTATTTCGTTGTATCACAAAATGTAAAGTCATTGTTGGTCTATTTCCATCATACTTCCGGTTACAACCGTACACAATAAATATAATTGTCTCCAACTGACTGTGGAATACCTAATACATCTACGACGATACAGTCAGCAGGTACACTATTATAGAAGTTGTTCATGATCAGCAGCCCCAGTACGTTAAACCACGCCATCAGTCCGTGTACCTGAGTGCCTATATCTCACCACATCTACCTGTCTGGCATCTGCTGTCTGACAATTGTCATCTCTTACTTTCTGGGATATTCTAATATTAATCATCCCGGTTTCTAGGTATCACCGCCCACTTAACGATAGTGCCGAAATATGTAGACTTTACGATTGACCATTCCGAAGTGAAATAGCTCCGTAAATCAGAGATATCAGCAGCGTACTGGTGGACGTGACGTTGACATGATCATGAAGACAGACTAATTACTGTGACAATGCTCTTATGACGAGGAACACGTGCCCTCCGTCAACTGGTAGTCATTCCTGAGGAGGAGGCATGACTGACGAGAAGGGTGAGTTAAAGCGACACCTTGTCACGTGATAACAAATTTTGCTGTCAAATTTGTAAAGCTAATTTACATTTGGTCAGGTATACATGATCTAAAGCATTAAATAAGTGGAGGAGATATGGTGTTCATTTTCTTTGTTTTCAGTTGAAACACTGTACCGCTAATGACGCGGTCCGGTTTCCACGCCGATGTATTCATCAGCTATTCGTGGCCGTGGTATGCGACGAGTGGACATCATCTCATCGTTCATCGCATGACGATGTGTTATGCGGTGCGTTGCATGATGTGTTAGCGTGGTGTTACCATGCAGGTGATCATCGCGTGACGTCGTCATTACGACATGTGTCGCGGTAGTAACGAGCATGATGATTGCATCGTTATCCTCGTTGATGCCTACCTTATCAATTACCCTCTCTCTGTGCACGTATGTGTCGCCGCTGTACAATGCACGAATTAATGGGGTTTACTGGAATAGCGGAAATAGGATAACGATAAATGTTTATTGTTTTGTTTTAGATCATTTAGTTCTTGTTATTATTGTTTTGTGTGATTTGAAACAGAAAATGAAATCAGTATTTTACGTAGTGGTTCAGGCAAATTTAACTATCTACATTTTTAATGTATGGTGATACATTGATAATAGGAAATTATTTCAATTCTTCTAAATGCACTTTCCTATTTTCCTATTTACTGTGATGGTATTAGTGTGGGTTCATTCTCTGTTATATTTGAAAGGATGGGGAGATAATGAACTAGTCAGTACGTTTTCATCAATATGATGTAGGTGAAATAGTGATAGCTTCTCTACTTCTCAGTTCGGAATTGTCATACAGTCCAGTTCTCTATTTAAAATGCATGTACATGTTCTGTAGAATTGTACGTCAAAAGAGTTATCAAGTGCAATCATTTGTTTAATACCATAGACATCCATGTATGGTGCAATCAATAGAAGGCATGTACAGTTGTGTGGGCTCAATGTGATGCAGTCGTATTGAAGACGTACTGATCTCTGTGGCGAGCATGCGTATGTGTGTTCTATGAAAAACCAGGTTAAACTGGTTCTGTGTCCAAGTCTGTCAAAGTCAACGTATATGTAAAGACCTCCACGCGCGTTACACAGGGTGATAAATGGGGGCGGGGCGGACAAACGGCCAGCTTTGTCCAAGGGTCTGTATTTTGCAAACAAACACGAGTAAGTATTTCCCCTAACAGCTCTGACCCCACAATACCCGCACACGGACTGGGGGTGAGGAAAGGCGTGGACGAGTTGGTTCTGGCGACACTTCATATTGGTCTTCATGCCGCCATGAAAAAGCTCAGAGAAGACCTAGAAAGAACTGTTGGTGTGCACAATGCGGGGAACAGAAGATGTCGTGTCGTCTGCTCCACTATCAGCAGACGACATGTTCTCATTGTTGTTCCCGACGCCCAGCAAGACGGCGTTTAAATATCGGGTAGTGATTAGCGTCTTTGTGTCAATCTCTTAGGTATTTGCCGAAGGTATTTCTGTGAAGAGTTAGCAGACGACTGCACCCGTAGAATGGAGCCTGGTATGAAAGTGTCTGCTGTACATGAGGAAGTGCGCGTGGGTAAAAGCGAGCCCACCCCGGGTCGCTGGGTCCACGAAGCATGGTTACGGATCGTGATGAACTAACTCACACCTCGTGGTGTATACAGGCGATGATAGCCTATAATTACTCCAGTCATAGACTGGTGCACATAGGAATAAATTGTGAATACGCGAGATATCATAATATTGGAGGTTATGTAGTACACATTGCATTGGTACAAATGATATCATTCATAGCGAATGGTGTTCCACTCTAAAACATTTGTATCGCTTCAAAATATCACATCCAAATTATCACGAATTGTGCTAGGTTTATGTAAAGGCTGGATTATATTTAAGAAAAGAACAATGTTTGAACCGGAGGAATTGCACCATTAGTATATCTATCAAGTTGTAAACAAACATAAACGGGCGTCATTTGTTGACATCATCCGTCTTCAACTAAACGGAAACATTGCCATCTCAGTACCAGGAGCTGTGTAAATTGGGCACTATTAAAATCCAGTGCCGTGTACAGATGTCTGTGGGTCGTCGTGTATCATTGAAGATAGACAGATAATTGTACGAAATTCGGTCAGATAGAGATGGAGATCGACAAGTATATAACGCCAATGAATACTATATCATATTAGATAATTGTTGCGTGGAGAGTGAGCCAGAGTAATTATACATCTCGTCAGGAAAAATGATTCTAATGCGATTGAATTCTAAGTAATAATTCAATGTTAAGATTTGTTTAAAGTGGCATACTCGTGTATTTAATCTGTTCTCAATGTATAGTTTTATGCCCAGAGTGTGTTATGCCATTATGTCGCGGTCACGTGTCCACACTCGGACTAAAGACTGCTGCCATGACCAATACCGATCATGTTCAGTTGAACTGTGGCATAAATGAAATCGAGAGAAGAAGTAATCGAACTTGATCGCATAGTTACAAGAGAGCGATGACCTTGGGACACAGGTCAAGGGTGAAGTGTGATATTGACAGGACGGGTGAGAGGTCAAGTCTTGTGTATACAGGTCATGTAACCTGACCTCTATTACAATGGGCTGCGGACAGGGGGCTCCTCTCGCCGACTAAGCCCCTGGCTGTCAGGGAACGTTTTACTTCCCCAGCCTTGAAGACCGTCATAAAAGGGCGTCTACAGCTGTAATACAGGAATTTTACATCTATTGTAGATTAATACTCTCATTTAATAATATTCATGGATTATGATAATTTTTTTAAAAGTCATAATCCATAAAAATGAGCCATCATACAGTATTCATAAAATCCGAGATTTGACCAAAGATTTATTTTCACGAATCTTTCTCCATGGAAGGACTGCTTTAAATATTGACATTGGTATTAGCTATGATATGTCATATTTCGTCTGTCGTATGACAGTGTAAAATACTAGTATTTAATGGTTGTATTATACCGTAAATTTGACCACGTTTTGGTGTAAAAAATACTTGGAACTGACAATGAATAGTAGGAATATATGTATTCTTCCTATCTACTATCTAAATGCATTTTTCGTTTGTATTTAATACAAAATCATATTATTTTATAATTCCTTTGCGACAAAGACTTTTGGTAATATCAATACCAAAGAGATCAGATCTTTATCCGCTTTAATTTTGAAGTTTATTCCTAGTACAGAAGCTATATAGGTTATCAAGTGAGTTGACAATATACCTCAATATGTGAGCCAGCTATCACATCATTAAAATATATGGTTGATTAGTAAACAAATATCAGCTTTCCATTGGCGTATGTCGTCGTCCAGTAGTCCCATATGAGAACTGGGTTCAGTACACTTGATCTGTATAGTGTAGACATGTACAGAGGAAACCGGTCTGTCTGGCATAATATAATCATATTTTCAATACAACTGCTTCACAGTATCGGGTTACATGAAGAGAAAACAAGTGGTTGGGGATTTTGTGTTGAAGGAGCAAGCTTGTCTACTCGGTTGACCCCTCCTTTATGCAGTTAAGTTAAAAACTTGACATATGAAAATTCAATATTGGAAAGCTGTGTACTGTGATTTGATCTGGATATTTGCATTATGTGATAGTGAGACAACATTGAGGGTAGACCGCCCTCAAAGAACACAGTGGTGTAGGCAATCTCATACCATGTGTTATCTCACGCAGTGACAGTATGCGTGCGTATGGCAGCTGTATGTTTGTGTATATGTATGCGGCTGAAAAATAAAACTTCTTCGTGCAATCACATCGGGCGCGCGTATGTGTGCGCGTATGTAGGGGGTGGGGGTGTATTCGTACATGTATACATGTATATATAGATGTGTTGTGTATATATGCATATTCAGGTGGATTTTCTTGCAAAGAGACTTATACAATCTCAAAGTGCTGCTGCTATGCAAGTTTTGATATACAGTTGATATTTTGTTACAGTTGATATTTTCAGTCATACCATTATAAAAAGTCTTCAATCTGACTTAGCCAGAGCATCCTACTTTATTGCACGAATGAATGGTGAACAGTACAAGAGTCACTTGTAGTAAAGTCACACGGGTCACATGTTGGAAAATATAAAGGCATTGGACGGGTAAAACTGTTTGGTTTTAAAATATACCAAGGTGAGAATCTATTTATCAGTCTATATCATTCATTCATTCATTCATTCATCTTTATTCTCTTAATTTTCTTTATTCTTTATTCTCAATCAGGGCATTCAATGAGTTGGCCTGTGTTTCGAAGATGGATCTTCTTGTAAAGACCACAAAACTATAGCTTACCGTGCCATTCCTCTCCGACATTCAACCTTGAAATCGACGGAACGTTTTAAGAATACATTCTCGGCATTCCTCTAAGATAGGGTATCTCTATGGTTTCATCTCTATCACATGTCGTAAGCTCGGATGTGAAGATGCCAGTGTCCTCCGCGCTGGGCACGAGTATTTACTTCAATATCTTTGGTGCATGTGTGGAGTTATGGGTTACAATAACAGAGCCACTTATGTCATCAAAGCTATGGCATTTCCCTCGCTCGTGCCTGGAATATAATGTAGTGAGAATACGTGACTGTTATGTCATTCGATCTCCCCACCTTATAACTCTCGTACCCTCAGTCGACACCCGATCTGTCCCGGGGGCAGCCACTACCCTGCCCCTCCTTGACTGATGACCCTCCTTTGTCCCTGTCTTCTTACAATCCACCCCCTAATACCCCTCTGCCCGACCCCCCACCCACATACCAGTGCGAGTGCCGACAGCGCGTCTACCGAGCCGCGGCTTTCAAGGGTCTCTCTCACTTTCTGATGCACCCCGAGACTGGATGCCAAGGATGTGTGTACGTTGTTCTGGGTGACAAGTCCACAACCTTCTATCAAAATGTGTAAACAATCCGTGTAAAACCAGCTCAATATTTCCCTGTGTATTTCCCTTTTTCTCTCATGAATTATACCACAGTTCACAAGCTGTGAGCCACCCATCCTCAACCTCGCAGACACCTTCAATACGGCTTACGTTACATGAAGGATATATTGTGAAATTCTATGCACTGTAGGTAGAGAAGTGTCCACATTGTCCAATATGTGAAAATGAGGGAATGTGTTATTTTAAACATTCACATCTAAAAGTATATGCATGTATTCACGTTTTTATATCTTATTAAGTTTGTCTGTGTATTCTTCCTGTCTTCCCATTGTACAGATTTCCAATAAACAGATTTCCAAGGAAAATATTGTCACTGAAAAGTACATTTCAGACAAAGTACCTGAAACAAAGGCACTGTGAAATAATGTCATAGAAATTTGTATAATATGATATTCTATTTATCATCTGTATCATTATATTCATAGCATTATACGCTTATTCCATTATTAGTGGTGTTGGACCTTTAAAATTCAATATTGAGATTATTTTACTTCGTACCTAAGCATGTGAATATTTGTCTGGCACTATATTTCCAGTTGTCTTTTTCAAGCAATCAATGATCTACAACTTGCAAAACGAACGTAAATGTCAGAATAGTAGGCTAATCTGTAGCAGAAGAAATTCTGCCATTCATGAAATAGTCGGATAATTCTAAAATTAAAACCAAACTTAATTTCAGCATCAATTGATGCTATTTATAAAATACAGTATATGACTTGTTACATTTGTTTCAGACAATCTCATGGGTTTTCACTCTTCCCAACTATGATAGAACGTGACCTCCATGTCGCCGCCATTTTTGACATGCGCGGAACTGTCAAAGTGCCGTAGTTTTGTGTCAATCAAGTATGGAGCATAATCAGAGACAGGAAAACACGCTGTCCAGCTCAGAAATTGCATCTGGTGAAGCGTAAAATACCGGTCATAGATGACAACGTCAAGCCACGTCACTACAGCGGCACATCGCGAGACATGGCACGAGACAATGTCACGTGATCGACCCCCGCCGACTCTGTCATGTCAGATTTACCATCACTGACGTTTGATGTGCATTTCAGATACGATCCAATCCGAGTGCCCACCGTTCTCGGAAACTATGAGAAATGCAGCGGTCGCTGTTAGTTTGTATTAAAATAGTTTCTACGAAACGAATTCATCAAATTTATTCCTTGTGTAAAAAAATAGATTTATGAAAACGGCATGCTACATCCATGGCTGGAGTAGCTGGCCATCATTATATTCAACTGACCTGTCTATGGCCTTGTATTCAATAAATGCTGCTGATATAAATAAATTGTCTTACATATTGTGTGTTTGTTTGTGTGTGTGTGTGTGTGTGTGTGTGTGTGCGTGTGCGTGTGGATATGTGTGTGCAGAGCCTCGCATAATATCAGTTTTGCCAACTCGTTTAATAAATTCAGTATTATATGACCACTCATGTGTTCGTGATTGTTATTGTTTGAATTTGGCACAGATTCAAAAGTCCATGTTGCAAATATTGATTCTAAGTGATACATCACCAGCACCAGACTTTGTGATGAAACGTTTACAAAAGCACGTTGATATTAAGCACCAATGGTACCCGTATATTGGTTTACTAGCTGTCATACTACAGTCCGTAGACAGCATTCGTACTTTCTATTACAGAATGGATGTTTCGGTAAACCTACCAAGCCATTCAAATAGTGAAATAGCAACAAACTATGGACGTAATCTCACATGGAATAATCCGGCTCCCTCACCACAGGTGGTACGCATGTTTCTCGTGGTAAATCGTGCTAAGTTCCTTCAATTGGACTACTTTGTTGAGCGGAGTGATTGGCGATGTGTCAGAAGGCGGATAATTAGCTGTTAACTTGGGTGGGCGATGGGGCACTACATGTGATGTCAGTCACAATTAGCTTCATTACGCGTTCCCGCCACACGAACCAGTTGCAGGTCTCTGCCGCTATGATGCGGAAGCGACATGCTTGTGTAGACTGGTGTCAGTCTATAAGGACAATGCCGGGGACATATTTTGTACTTTTTGAGAACAAATGAGACGATTGCGCTGCATGGCTGTCACGTCGTCTCAAGAACGGTATTTTCAATTAGTCTGTGGCGTGTAACTAGTCATCTAGTGTATATAGATTCACATGTGTCTTGTTTTCGGCTCAACCAGACATAATGTAGAAATACAGCAATCATATTTTTTATTGTTAATGTCATTTAAAGGATTGTAGTATTCCATTATTGATTAATAACTACAGACATCCAATGGCTACTAAGTAATTCATCATTAACAGAACATTAATAATGTGATTATTTCTTCAATTTACCATAAAATCAGAAAATTATCAAAATTGACTTCTAACACAGTAAATTTGTCAGCTATCCTGTATAAAACGGCATACCGTATATTATGAATATTGCGTGTTTAAAATATATTTATAAACAAGATAACAGGACTGATTCTTTGCCCAAAGCAACGTTCTTCATGATATCGACAGTGTTTTTTCCGTCTTCAAAGGAGCTGTACAGACCATACCCAGTCTATGTGATGCGCAGTAACGCAGATAGCAGTAATTAGCAGGACATTATGAGAATTAGATTTGCGTGAGTTCTGTGTATAGATTGTGTAAGACAAGTGAGAGAATCTGTGCTATGGCTACAGATTAGCTGGAATTGGAGGGGGAAAAAATCTGCGAAATCAAATTAACTTGACGTTACGTCCGCTCATTGGGGTTAACGTTGGCAGTTATTTTGTGCAGAAAGAAACGATTGCCTTTCACTAATTGTGACATTGGTTTTCGTTAGCCAGGTTTGAGTTTGTGAAAAGTAAATTTGAGAAATGAACGAATATCCAAAGCATTGTTACCATGTGACACTGTTAACTAGTTCATCTTACGTATATTAAAAATATACCTAAAACTGTTTTGTTGCATTATATTCTCTCTCTTATGTTTTTCTTCTTCTATTTTTTTTTTGTGCGTGTGAGCTACACGATATTTTTCAATGCTTTTCAGGTATACTCGAAAACTTGAATACTTCAAATGCCAGTATCTTCTTCCACTTTGCTGAGCAGTCAGTGGTAATTGACCGATGAACTCTCTATCCACATTTTGACTTTTGAAAAATGACAAAAGATAGGATGTTAAACCTGCTTTCAACTGCGACAATGAAGATGATAGAACTCTGTTGACGTCAACTGGTTGTGTTTGACAGGGCGTTCTGTGCTATTGACATTGGCATGGAGGTAATTACCATGTAGGACATGGGAACAGCCAAGGCAATGCTGCAACGCTGTGTATAGTATGTCAGCTTTTTATGTATTATATGATCAATAAGGCGGAAAGATTATATTTTATTTCGAAATTTTCAGAGCATGCATTATTTTAAAGTGATTGTTGATGGGTTCAGTCTCCGAAATCTAAAATTCTAAATATAATTTTCTGAAAAGGAATATTAGTAGCTATACCAAATATCTTATTAACCTTCATAGAAATGTTCCCTAATAGTGAAATGTTATGGAATCAATCAACTCATAGTGAAATATATTTCTGGAAAAAAAGGAATCGCATACAATCATGTATGTTCTGAACGAAACTGACCAGGGTCCAGTTGCACTACGCTAGGCTACTATAGTTGTAGATACTTACAACTGTCGTTACAATCGTTGTAGCGCTGTCTTATTCAGATAGCCTACAAAGCTTCGTGCAACCCAATTCTAATTGTAGAAGACTCTACAATTGGACGGGACAGGTGGTAGCGCCGTGGTAGAACGTTGGACTTCGGAGCCAAAGTTTCCAGGTTCAAATCCCGCCACGAGGGCCGGGCATCAATGTCTGCGAAAGTTACCTTTCTGACGCGATTTTGGTAGGATGCAGTTATCACCCTTGGTCTTCCTATCATGGTATATGTGTTGTTACTCATTGTTCGAAGGTGCGGATGTTAGCGCAGTGGTAGAACAGTTGGACTTCGGAGCCGAAGGTTCCAGGTTCAAATCCCGCCCCGGGGGCCCGGCATCAA
>JAUTBT010001826.1:0-10436 GCA_032361225.1 Lepetodrilus schrolli
ATGTAATGTTCTGTCTCTCATTGTTTTATATGTAATGTTCTGTCTCTCATTGTTTTATATGTAATGTTCTGTCTCTCGTTGTTTAATATGTAATGTTCTGTCTCTCATTGTTTTATATGTAATTTTCTGTCTCTCGTTATTCTGTCATGTCTTGTTTTATGTCTGACTGACATCTCTGTGATGTAAAAGGAATTCCATTCTTGGCAATAAAGCATTATCTTATCTTATTATTAACTTTAACCAGTTCTATGCAATCCTAGATATTTATTTGCATCTTCAATTTTTTCAATGGCCATCAATGATATACTTCAATTAACTGATGATCTTATGTCAGCACCTCAGTAGTAACCATTTATGGAGTTTATATACGCAGGCTTTGTCGATATATATTTGATATTAAGTGTGACCTGCAAGTTACCGGTCCCATGTCAAGGTGACAGGATGTCATGGCTGCTCATAGTTTTACTGCAATAAAACAAAAATTGCAGGCCTCCGTCACACTAAAGACTGATGGTAAAACCATCTTGAAAGTGGCTCTAATCTCCTAATAACCCATAATAAAACAAGGCATAGGCAATAACATGTATCTAACACTCCAAGGAAACCTTTTCACCTTGTTGAATTAAGTTAACAATCGTGGTTAAAATGATTGTGTTACTGTCGTTGACCATCATCTGGTAATGCATCACAGCTTGCATGCACACTCAGTCATCCTGGAAGCTAGCTGTCTGAAATAACTTTCTGCTTCATCTGCTTGGGTGACTATATTGTTATCTAAATTATTTATTACCCAATACTGACTTCCACAGGAGATAATAATGATTGCGTAGGTGATAACAACGTGGTGATATTGGCGATATTGCTTTTAGCATTGACGATATTATCATTATGTTATCATTAGTACTGTCATTACTGTACTTGTGATATAATGGTGTTGGACATGTCATGATAACAACTATATATATATACACTGTTTTTTAACCTTCTCATTGCTGGAGGGCAACAGTAATTGTTATTAATCTTACAGTGCATTGTTAGTTTCACAGACAAACTATTAAATACATTATTTCTTTTCAACTTGGTCTTAAATTATATTTGTCACACAATAAATTGTTTCACAATAAGTATATTAATACTTAATGATAAAATTACTTTCATTATTTGTCGTTGATATAATTGTGTGACAATTGTGTGATGGATACTGTTCTATATATATTACTAATGGACCGTTAAATGGCGATGTGCTAATATTATGACAAAGCCTTGGAGTTGGGTTACTTTTATCAACTTGTAGGATAACATTGATGTCAAATGACACTTGTTGGAGATTCTCTAATTCATTGTCTTAACACCAACATACAGAAACATTTCTCAGCAAATAAATAGTTGACAAACGATAAAATATTCACTGATGACTTCACGCCCAATATCGACTCCATTTTGAGTAAAATATTCCTTTTGATCCTCATAGAATCCATTCCTGTTCAACAATTGCTTCTTGCTGTGAATTTATTACAGGTTAATGTGACATTTCAAAATAATGTTCCCATTTCACACTGAGAAACCAGTTCATAGCAGTTATCCATATTGCATGTGGCTTTGAACATCGTATGAATCCTGTTGAAAGGAATGCTTTTATTTGTTAACCAATCACTTTATAAAAAGACAACTGCATCAGAACAGCCATTAAGAACATGCCCACATGTCTTCCTACATTGACAGCTGGAAAGTTAGCTTGTGTAATAAGTGTCAGATGTGTTCTGGGACATAACCTAATTGGAAACAGCAGGAGTAGCTTCACTAATGTCTTTTTCTTTTAATACAGATGCCATGATTTTGTCAATCTGAACTGAGATGGTGGACAAAGTGTACTTCTTTTTTACTCAACCTGTTCTTAAAAGGTCAACAGAACAAACAAAAATATTCACAGTGTTTTTTTCAATAGATGAAACAAGTTTGATTATGTCCACTTTAAATGTTCTTGAAAAGTCAGCTATTGACCCATCAGATTATTTCTGTCAATAATAAAAACAAATGTTCTTAGAAACATTACCTTCTCTCAACCGTAACCCTTTCTCTCCTGATTCAACCTTAACCCTTTCTCTCCTGATTCAACCTTAACCCTTTTTCTCCTGATTCAACCTTAACCCTTGTTGGATTGCGCACAGGTAATGCTCTTTAGGGCGTCTCCGGTTGCATCCAGCATGGTGAGGGTTAATTTGAAATTTGAACTTTTCTCTCTCTGATGGATTAGTCACAGGCACTGTTCTTTAAGAAATCTCTGGTTGCCTTCTGCATTAAGATAACTAATATGGCATTGGCTTTGAACTATCATGATTACGAAAAATGTTTACCTATTGACTGTGGTATTCTAGATACTGTATATTTGTGGATTGAAGCTTGGAATAGTGCAGTTATTGATACAGTTTTGCCCCTTCCTATCTAGAATTGGTTCCATTGCCATATAAGCAGAATGGAACCAATAATATGTTCCACTTTTTCTGGTCCATCTAACAACTGATGTTTCCAGGTGAATTCACACGCTGATATCCAATGTAGAAAAATAGAAACATTTAATTGAAACTTAACAGATGCTATTTTTGTTGAACATTTACCATCGGTATACAGGATTAAGCAAGCTTCAAGACCTCTGTGAACCCTTTCACAAAGCTCTTGTAGTTGTCTGGTATCTATCACGCTGGTAGCTATGAGACTGCTATGACACTGCTAGGAGACTGCTAGGAGACTGCTAGGAGACTGCTATGGTCGCACAGAGGATGCAAGAGGTTCATGAAGTGGTGCCCTGATAATAAAACTTGCATGATATACTTCAATATGAGTAGATTGTGTGCTTGTGAGTCCTTCTGAACTCCTTCAGAACTATGCAACAAACAGTTTTGACAATAAGAGTTACTGTATCATTTCTACAATAAGTGGTAGTCTACTCATTTGTATCATTTCTTGCAATTTTCATTAAAATAATTTTGATAATAAAATACTACTGGTTATTAATTTTTTAGAGAAAATTTGAAATACAAACTTGCTGAATACCTAAATCATGTCATGCATGTATTTATTTTTGAACAGTGTTCAAATGGGTAAAAAAAAATCAACAACATTCATACATGAACCAACTGATTGTGCTATCCACAGGTAGATAAATATTGATGTTGGCAAAAGGATGATGTGCTCAGTAGGTGCACATTGATTTGCAATATAGTAAGTGCTCTTATTCAAACATGACAATGACAACTCACTTGCCTGTTGATTGCAATGGTGCAAATGCAATTAACAGCTGGTCTCATGGGGGACTGGTGGAGGATTGGGGAAGGGGGTAACATGAGTGTAAGGGATTTCTCTGGATTTGGCTTAGTCCCATACAGTACCCCTGAACATGATACCCCAACCCGTACAGAACCCCACCCCCTTGCCCATCCTCAAATGAACATCCCTCCCACTGACTGTAGATCCTTACTTCCAACTGGTGGGTGGTGTGGAATAAGAGGATTTACACCACAATTTACATCCAGGATTAAAAGTTACTCCTATTAGAATTGAGTGTGCTGGTGTAATTTAAAAGAAAATGATTTGCTTCTCTATAAATAACTTGTTCTATTTAATTCAAGCGTTGAACGGGAAATCACGCAAGCTGCTCGCAAATCTATTCTACTTTCTTTTTTTTCTCTCTGGATGGAATTCCTTCTTATTGAGGAGACCTTATCCTCTCAATGCTATTCCTTGGTAGGGATTAAACAAAGCCTTTCAGTTATTAGGAAGTCTTGGGCTTTTTCTCTTATTCTTTCTTCACTTTAGCCAACACGCTGAAACCAGTCACAGTCAAAGACAACATTTCTGGTTGTATTTGATCGCAGTATAATGCATGTTCAAAACTTGCTGTAAATGCAGCCTGCCCTTCACGTTCTATGTTAACTTATTAAATAGAAAATTCATATAAATAAGAAAACAATGAATCGCTTCCTCTTAGGCACAGATATTGGTCTTCAGGGCAACTCTGGTTGCTTCCAGTATAGAGAGAGTTAAATGACAGGCTGGTCTTTTGGTCATTGATACATTTGACTTCATGATCCATTAACTCATGCCAAGATTATAGCAGAGTGGGTGTGGTTAGTTGTCTAGCATTCAAAGTTTTATCCAGATTCTAATGTCTTGTGGCTTGGATTATCTTTTGATGCACTCACATAATAATGTTCATTAACATCCTTCAGTATTTCAATAGGAGCCATTTATCTTACCTTAATGTGTTCGTTCTCAGTGAGTGAATAATAGCTTAATGTTACAGCAGGACCTTTCACCTACTACCGATGTTATTGTGAAGAATATTGATATTTTTATCTGATAGGTTTGTTCTGATTGCTGGATATTTCAGAACAGCAACATCAAGCTGTAAATATACATATCTATCTGTCTTCATGTTTTCAATATTCTGGATATTCATCAATGTTATACCAGGTTGTAACATCACTTAGGTCATTTCTGCTGTGAAAGAATTGCAAAGACATTCTAACATTTACTTAATGGAAAACCAGGAAACAGAATGTTGCTATAAATTATTTTTCACATAAGGAAGACCTTTCCTGAAATTAGCTGTGAGATGATGCATTACTTCTAATTTCCTGGTAAAGGTCACTGTTCTTTGAAAGTCTGTGTTTCCATCAGTGTCTACTATAGCAGTCCAGCCTCCATAGCAGTCCCAGTGTCAGTTCCCATATCAGTCCCCATTACACTTCCCATATCATTCTCCATAGCAGTCCCAGTGTCAGTCTCCATAGCAGTCCCAGTGTCAGTTTCCATAACAGTCCCAGTGTCAGTCCCCATATCAGTCCCCAATACACTCCCCATATCAGTCTCCATTGCAGTCCAGATATCAGTCACCATAGCAGTCCAGAAATCAGTCTCCATAGCAGTCCAGTATCAGTCTCCATAGCAGTCCCAATATCACTCTATAGCAGTCCAGTATCAGTCTCCATATCAGTCTCAGTATCACTCCATATCAGTCCCAGTATCACTCCATATCAGTCCAGTATCAGTCTCCACTGTAGTAGTCCCAGTATCTGTGTTTGAAAGGCATCTGTTATCCCAGGTCAGAAAGCAATCACTTTTTTTCATATTTTTATCTTATTTTATGTTTTGTCCTGTTATCACATTTTTTTCTTCATATTTTTATCTTATTTTATGTTTTACCTTGTTATCACATTTTTTTCATATTTTTTTCATATTTTTTTCTTATTTTATGTTTTACCGTATCACATTTTTTTCATATTTTTATCTTATTTTACGATTTATCCTGTTATCACATATTTTTCATATTTTTTATCTTATTTTATGTTTTATCCTGTTATCACATATTTTTCATATTTTTAATCTTATTTTATGTTTTATCCTGTTATCACATATTTTTCATATTGTTTTATCTTATTTTATGTTTTATCTTGTTATCACATATTTTTATCGATTGTTTTATACCGTTAACACTTTATTTTTTCATATATTTATCTTATTTTATGTTTTATCATGTTATCACATTTTTCATATTTTTATCATTTTATGTTTTATCCTGTTGTCACATATTTTTCATATTTTTATCATTTTATGTTTTATCCTGTTATCGCATATTTTTATCATTTCATGTTTTATCCTGTTTTCACATATTTTTCATATTTTTATGTTATTTTATGTTTTATCCTGCTTTCACATTTTTCCCTTGTAAAAGAAACAACAACAACATATATTATCACCAGAAGTTTGGAAACTAATTTAGAATGTTTATGATTACAATAATCACTATTTCTCTCCATTTCTTTTCAATATATATTTACCATGGATACAAAACGTTCTCCAACATCAGTAATACACATCTTGTAAAATGTCAATTATATCAATTTTGTAGATAAAACACCCACAACAACAACATGTTTTTCCATAGCCCTCAGTGATGAAACAGTATCGCAGTGTGAATCTGAGAGTCAGTTTGGATTTCTCGTCACCTCATCAAGGTATTTATCCACACAGAGCCCACGCCCTGGGATCAATAGGAACCTGTGATTACCAAATGTGCCCATCCAAGACTCTCTTCAACTACACATTTGTTAGTGCATCTCCTAGCAACTGAAGAATTACAGGAACATTACTAGCCAGTGACTAGCTGGTGAGTAGCCTGTGGCTACCAGGATGATGGCCGACCAACAAGGCTATTGCACTGGTCGTCCTGTGAGAAGATGATCATCAACCGTCAGTGTATCTCTGGCCACTGTAACAGAACGCTTGCCGCTCGGAGTATGTGCAGTTGCCTTTGCTTTTCATCGCCGCTGTCACGTCATGTCAGTGTCAGGAGGGTGTCACTAGGGTGTCACTGACAATTCATATTAATGATAACAGTGGATACCATATGAAAAGAGGGTAGGTTCAAATTCTTTGTACTTTATTTTGTACTTTTTATGTACTGTAATCAATTTTACATGTTACATAATATATTTACTTGTAATTCCTTGTAAAATTGATTTGTTGTTCTTTTGGTTAGGATTGAGAATAATAGTAGTACATGAAGTCTTTATGTTGTAATATCGTGCTTCAATATATATATTTGACATTTTCTTGAATATTAAAAATTGATGATTAATATAGCAAATGTTACTACCAATTACTCGTAAAGCACAAATTTGATAATGTCAGTGTTATAAATTGTTACTGGTAGTATATCCAGGAATACTAGTAGTTCATATAAGTCAATTATATTTCATATAACTTTGTCGCAAAACTAATCCAACATCTTCTATGTACTTGAATATATTGTACGACACAATTGCAAATGTTATCAACGTACTTCTAAAATACTAAATGCCACTTTTTTTTTCATGTCATAATTCTGTCTGACCTAACAGTCACACGAGGACCATGTGCAGTGCAATGCTATTAGTGATATCATTAGTCCTCTCAGGCAAAAATAGTTGGAACTGGGTCTACTCCTAATTGTTTCCTGAAGAAATGAGGTGCTCTATTTGTCCATGGGCATGAGCATATGGACTGCCTATTTTGGGGAGTCTTTATTTATAGCCCATCTTTTTATATCATGTCATATATGGTATAGAATTATATGATATGGTATAATATATGATATATGGTATTTTATTATATGATAGGATATATGATAAGATATATGATACAAGATTACCTTTATCGGATATTACACGGGTGGGTGGTAACACAGTGGTAGAATGTTGGACTTCAGAGCCAAAGGTTCCAGGTTCAAATCCCGCCCCAGGGGTATGTCATCAATGTTCGCAGAAGGTACTCTTCTGATGCGATATTGATGGGATGCGAAGTCTGTAGAGTGGCAATGCAGTTATCATCCTTGGTCTTGTCAGTACCAGCCGATGCTCGTAGGTTTACTGCAACATTCAGCACTATGGATGTCGCGGGTTTCCTCCTGCCACAAACTGACAAGCCGTGATATAAGTGACAGAATCTTGAAAGCAGATCTAAACCGCAGTTTAAAAAATATATTTAAAAGAGGATATAATAGTATCAACATGTGAAAGTATGGAAACCATTAGAGAAGTAAGCACACCTGTGATGTAAGGTTTATTAGTAAGCACAATGCATCTTAACAATGCATCTTATGTCAATGGACTGTCAGCGTGTCAACCAACAACCATTAGGGTCACAAGAATGTATTATGACATATCGTTAATGTAATGTATCATTAAAATATGTCATGGCTTGAATTAACAACATGCTGGGGAAATAAAATACAATACTATATATGATATATACTACATTGATATGATATACATGTATAATATGATATGTGATATGATATGATATGATAATCCACCTCCTGAATTATATGTGAGCCATTATTCATGTAATTATTTGTTGTCTTATAATCTCCCCCCAGTAACACACGGCTTGTGTTAAGATGATTGCATTATCATGATTGAGTTATCAATATATTGGGCACATCCTGTTAGCAGGATAAGAACACTTCTTCTCGACAGACAGATAATTCCTTCTCACCATATATTCAATACCTTATTGATGAAGTTACTAAATGTGTGTGAATGAATCCCAGAAATTGTCTGTAGTTGTGAAATGAGCCGAGAAAGTTGGTATTAATTATGAAAATAGGATCTGATTTACCCGTGAGCATACATTCATGGGTCACACACACACACTGGGTGTCGCACATATACAAACAAACAAACAAACAAACATGTATGTACTTCTATCTTCCTTAGTCATGTATTCATCACTGAAAATAATTTTTCTCTTTATTATTGCATTATTAATAGTGTTCCTGACTTTATCCATGTAAGTTTCTCTGTGCTTAAATACATGGTTCTGAGTGTCCACCTGCTGCTGCTCTGCCGAGAAACCGTCATCAGAAACCATCGCATCAATGGACTCTCTCCAATCAGAGGTGTTACTCCAGTATAAAGATTGCAAATGCAATTATTTTGGTTGAACTGATTCAATGGCTGGTGGAAAATGGATATTTTTCCAGTCTGAATGGCCACTGACGCTGTGATTACCACGGGTCAGCTGATGTTATAGATTCCGTTCACAGCGGGGGAACCACTGAAGAACCGTGGGATGCCACTACGATTGGACACCACGAGTACAATGCTATGAAGTGATCCATCATGGTCGTCTTGGTAAATCAGTACCAAAGTACCAGGATGGGCATAACAGAATTTACACTGTCCACACAAATGCAAACATTTCCCTTGAAGCAAATTACTCTAGCTTTCCCATAATGCTTTGCTTCGACGATCCATTGACACTGGATGTGTAGGGCTGAATGTGTGAACAAAGCTGCATCTAGAACTAATGTATCGTTCTCTACCAAAAGAAACACATTAATATGATCCAAACACTACTGCGATATTCTATAAGCGAATAAATAAATAATTTACCAAACCCATCTGTATTTTTTAGTGCGATTACCCCAGGATAGTACTAGATGGTGTTGGCGCAGCGGAGAAATTAAATCCAGGTTTTCGCTTCCATGAACAAAGTTTAATTTAGGAATTATACAACATTATACTAACTGTCATTGATGTTGTACATGAACAGTCTTTTGTTTGATCAAAAGTCTATTATCAGCCGCATTTTAGGCTAACTGTAAGACTTTGTATCTATGTCACCAGTCTGCGGGTTTGAATCTGACCACAGACAGGACATTGTAGTAAATATATCCAACACTTTATTGTTTCCTTGCACTTTTCAAAGTAAGAACATTACATTGATGGAACCAATGCTAAGACACGAGGAGATGTAATCAGTGCTATATTGGGCATACAAGCTCTACTACATAGAAATGAATTATGATCAACAGATAGGTATCAGGAATGAAGGAAGGCTTCTTAATGCTGGTAGCATACATACCATCTGACAAGTAGGAAGGCTTCTTAATGCCGGTAGCATACATACCATCTAATGTGCTATAGGTAGCATTAACATGAGCAACTGCCTATTGTTGATGGCTAGTTTAGGCATTAAGGAATGGCCTTTGTTAATTAAGGAATGGGCATATTGATACTTGCAATAATAGTTTCAATATTTAAATAATATTTGAATCTGAATGACAATTAAAACAATTTAACATCCAATATTTGTTTATGCTGCGTATATAATTTGCATCATGATTTTCTGCCCATGACAGACCATTCAAATATGATGAAAATAGCCACAATATTACAATACTGAAGAACTTTACCCCAAATACTTTTATGACGTTAAGGAACTACATGTTGGAGACCTTCCAAGATTGAACGTAGTCATTTCCAAGATAGTTTTGCCTAGTTTGTTCAGAGGACATAGAAATGTTTTTAAAGATGAAGGTTGAGGCAAATATGTTCCACTTTAATTTGTCCAATACAATGGAAGTTCCAGCTAGCAATTAAGCATACTACTGGATGGATGCCCAAGATTCTATATCGATCAGATTGATCTAAATAAATTGAAATTTGCTTCATGTTCCAATTCATTACAGAAGTGATAGGGTTAGATATCTGATTGGGTTTGATACGAGTTCCTAGCTTGTACAACATGCTGTTATTAATTACAGTAAGAATGCTGGTGCCTGAAGATATGACTTATATTTAACAGACACCCAATGATACAGTAGATGTCCATGTAACCGTATGTACCTGGCTTGTCCAATTTCCTGCTGAAGCTGCCTTTACCCTCTGTGCTGGATTAGGCTCTTTTGTTGCTTCCAGAATGGATAAGGTTAAGCTCTCAATGTGATTGATTCAACATGGTGAATGTTCTCTGACATCCAGCTATAGTTAAATGGCTGTAGTTATTCATTATTATATGGAATTACAGATTGCCAGAACTTCGGAGCCAAGGTTCCAGGTTCAAATCCTGCCCCGGGGGCCCGGCATCAATGTTCGCGAAAGTTACCTTTCTGA
>JAUTBT010001827.1:0-10435 GCA_032361225.1 Lepetodrilus schrolli
GTGTCTGGGTGGGGTATTCATGTTCTATCTGCGGCATGATATACCTCCAAGTGAGCTAGCACTATATATAAAAAAAATGGTGGAAATCCAGACTAGTACAAGCAGTACATATGCATGCAAGACATGATGTGAGTGAAAAAATCTTGAGAGTGGCTTTAAACCCCAAATCAATCAACCAACGATGAAACGACACAGTCACCACACAGGAACTACAAATCAATGGATCTGATGGCAGTACTATTATTAGTAAAATAAGATATGCAATTATATTAATTATGAGGCTTGCGTATAGAACTGAAATATAGGCTAGTCAAGCTTGACTTCAATATAATACATAATCATGTAAATATATAATAATAGGCCTAATGTTGATTTCAATTTTATATAATCAACCAAGCTGAAGCATAAACTATTATATGTTTCGTTCATATATATAAGAATTTCACATGATCGCTTGTGCATGGGACAATTTGCCAATTTTTTCAGGTAATTTATAGTTGTCGAATCAATAGAACAATGTTTACACTGCTTTGATTGTGATTAGCCCAGATTGGGCCTACTTGTTTTTCCGTTTTTCATTTAATTAATACAACTTATTAAATATATTTATATATTATACTTATTTATTAGCTGCTGGTCATTGCCGGAGTCATCTAAATTAAGGAAACGAGGAGCAAGGTTTTCAGGGAGGAAAGTAGATCTAATAGAACTGTATATATCTTATACTAGTATATAAATATATAAGAATATTTGATTGTGAATATTTGTTTTCGTGCGATAATCTAAGTAAATCACATCTCAACTCGCTACAGTTACTTGGGTAGTACTAAATACCCGTTCTACTTTTAGCTATTAAACTAAATTTAGATTTACATGACCTAAATACATTAAATGTGTGATATATTCTATGAATTTACTGAAATGTCATTGCACAATTATTCAAAATGTGTACATGTCTGGCACAGAGCGTCGCTAGATCTAGATCTATATAGCTGTCAGGAGATTGAGCATAACGGCGTAATCCTTTTTTATTTAAAGTATAAGTCTGGTCTAGTGTTCCATTGTCATAGCTTCAATTTGCCTATACCAAAAACTACTATTGTAGCTAATATTCAGCTCGCTGTACGACGGCAAAAAGACATTTATATAGCAACTATGACGTCACGCAGATAGTTGTCGATATATATATATAGGTATTCGTAGATTGACCAGAGCTCCACAATTCTTTTTTTAAAATAATAAATCTGATCCAGTTGCCAATTGTCCAAGTTTTCTTCAATAGACTGTTACCGAAAACAAATTTTTGTAGCAAAGTTTCAGCTCGCTGTTGGACCGCAAAAATGAGTCAAAATTATGACTGTTATATAGTGGCGCGTCATTCTTGGTCCTTATTATCGCGCCATCTAGCGGACTAATGACGCACGGTAGACAACTCACTTTGGTTCCTCATTAGATAACACATGTATTGTATATCTTATAACCACCTTCAATTTATCAAGTTAGAATATTAGAATTCCGAGTACATGTAAGTGTTCATATGCTACCCCAGAGGGTGATCACTTTAAACATTTCTGTGAAATGCATACTGACTATCTTTATGTTTTATATGTCCATATTATTCACAGCTCCGAGATGAACGGCATCAGCGTGGTGACCCAGACAATGGCGTCTCCTCGCCGGTTCACCTGTTGGACTGGTCGAGAGGAACTCAAGCCAGCTGTCCAAGACCTTGGGGGGCAACTTAAGCCCCCGGCCAGGAGTCTGTCTAGCTCGTCAGGTAGTGTAATGCCTTCTGTACCATTTGTACCTTCTGTACCCTCACAGCTTTCAAGTCACCATTGAATTCAATGTATATGTAGTGGAAGCACCCGGATGTTCCGTACCAAGTTCCGTCTAACAGTCTAATGTTGTAGTCTGTGTTCAAGTCTTCATTTCCTGATATGATGAAAGAAAATGATTTATTAGATGATTATGTATTGCACATATGAAACACTATCTAATAGCCCTGTCACACACTGGCGATCAACTAACTAACTGACTAACGACCACCCAGCGCTCAGCTAGTGTGTGCCCTTACACGCTGGTGTGCGTTGAAAGTTGTGTGCATTTTCAAAACTCTCGACGTTCACCGACGTTCACCGACGTTCACCGACAATTAGCAACGATTGCATAACTCGTTTCACGATGGTGTAGCGATAGTCCAGCGATGGTCAGCGTTCGCCAGCATTTGGCCGATTTTCCCATGCGTTACCCAAACCCCAAACACCCCCTGCAGGTAGAACGTAAAAGTAATAATGATATAATGCAGTGTTTTTTTCTACAGATGAAGATGGAACCGGAAATAGTGGTCACGTGCCAATGGGTTTTCTGGGAGAAAGACACAACGCATTGACATGTCGTCCATTTCTAACTCAGCGCCAGTGTCAAAGAGTTCCGCCTACTCTGCTAACGCAGAGAGACCCTATTCATAGACAAACTGTACAGAGAAGTGCAAGACTGAGATCACGTCTCAGCTACACGAGAACTCGCAGTGCTGATCACATGCTAATCCCGATAGCCAATGGCAGCCTAGATAACGACGAAACTTTGTCAGTGCATGTCTCCAAGACCGTGGAGAGGTCACGTGACTTTGGAGCGTAAGTGTGAATAATATCAATATATTCCAATAATGATAGTATATTCAATTGTTGAAGAATCTATATAGTAGCATGTGTATTCCAGAGCATATGTTTATCCCAGAGCATGTTACATTGATGGGAGATTTTAATACTCGAACTGGTAGATTGTGTGATTGTTACGCTGTTGGCTAACTTACTATATAGAACAATTTGATTTGAATTATTCAGATTTGTTACAATAATTAGATTTTGAGCTTATTAAAACTCTAATAATTTACAGTTACAGAGCACTTATAAGGACAGAGCAACTGAAAAAATATTCATCATATGTATGCAATGGTCGAATTGGTCGAGTTCATAATTTTGGTAACACAACAAGCAATGATACAGATGTCTATGTGTTATCTCATCACCAATGAGAGTCAATTTGCCATACGATATAGATATTCTTGAATGTGCCCCACTGAATTCAGATGTCTAAAATTCACTTGTATTTTGTTTACATATCAATTACATTATATCAATAATATAAGCTATTTTTCGTTAATTTTAGTCCTTTTTCATCATGATATATAATATATCAACACGAAGCATAATATGTAATATTATTATTTGCTGTGCTTTCCGGTACCACCGTGTGTAGTTGTATGGAAACATGATAGAGAATAACTTGCCAAATACAGGAGTATGCCGTGTTAAAATGTTATAGACATTTAACTTTATTAGGCGATATTCTTTCACGACAACTGTATTTAGGTTTCTAAAAGCATATTGCTCAAACAACCATGTAACTCTGGGGACCATTTCCAAGATAGCGGCACTTCTGGTCATTTCAAAGATGACGTCACTTCCGGTCAATTTCCCAAGATAGCGTCACATCCGGGTCACGTGGTTTGGGTCATGGCCATCCCGATGATGACCGGAAGTACCGCCATTTTGGAAAAAACGTCCCGAAGTACCGCCATTTTGAAAACCTGTCCGGAAGTAACGCCATTTTAAAAAATGCCTATCGTGCGTGCTTGTGTTTTCCGCTCCCCTCCCTCCCTCCTCTCTCCACCCGTCCGCCGCCGCCACAACATCTACAACAACATCATCAACATTGTCCATGGTGTCAGCATACTCTCCACTCGTCATTAGGTCGTAGCCATCAGAATCTTCCATAACAGGCAGCGAAGCTCCAGACGTGTTCTTCTCTTCATCTCCAATCTACAACTGATCCTCAACAGGCCAAGCAGGGTACTATATGGCCCGCCCACTGGTGTCGCGTGCCAACTAGTTTAAACAGATTCTGACTGGTTCCATCCAGCTTTATGTACTTCACGGCCAGAGGAGTCACGTGACCTGTTTCTTGAATCTTCCGACGAATCTGTTACCAATGTACTTATATGAAACATCTCTATGAATATTCTCTGTGTGGAAAGTATGCACTAAATGTCAACAAATGCAAGTCTATGAATTAAAGAACTCGCTTATTCAAAGCCCAGATGCGAATCAACATAAAATATTCTAAAATATTCTAAAATATTCTAGAACAACGGTCTGCACGTTAGGTAATGTTCTAGAACATTCCCAGACACGGATCATCTACATTGTGCAACAGTGTCTACAATGTTCTCGAGTCAGTGAGTCCTAGAACATACCCAGACATCATTTGTCAACAATGTTCAACATTGTATCCTGGTGTCAAAAGTGTCAAACACCTGTCGTCTGGTACTTGAGAATGTGACGCCAATCAAGCACGAAGAACCCGATGACCATGGCCCAGACAGGCAGAAATCTATCTTCTACGATTTCGAGTGCATGCAGGAGACTGGAAAGCACATACCCAATCTTTGCATTGTACATCTGGGATGCGGCAAGTGCATTGATGATCCGTCTGATGAAATGTGCGAAGATTGTCCTGTGCAGTTTTCAGAAGACTCTTCATCGATATACACAATGTTGCTCCATTCAAAGAAGCAGTCATACTACCCATGGCCTACATGATATTGTTTTGCAAAAACTATCTGATGGAGAAAACAATTGGCACCAGGGATATCGGAAACAGTGCCGGTACTCCATCGTGTGTTTGCAATGGCTCAAATGGGAAATGTACACATTCAACATGCCTGCAATGGTGGTGAAAAAAACTTTCTCCTGTGAAGATGGTTCCTCGTACACCGTGGAGGGATTTGACGCCAGTACTGGAACTGTCTACGAATTCATGGGATGTTTTTGGCATGGCTGCCATAATCGTTACCCCTCAGACCGATGCGAGTACCACCCGGTTCTCGGAAGTACCATGTATGAACGTCACCATCAAACACTCTACAGGCTGGCAGTTCTGCGCAACCATCCTGACATGAAAGCTGTGAAAGTCATTTACGAATGCGAATTCAAAGAGGAGCAGCTGATCAACCCCGATGTGGCCAATTACCTTGAAGACCATTTCTAGGGACAGCACGGATACCGTGCCGAACCTTTGAATCCAAGAGAAGATTTCTACGGATGGAGAACCAATGATACCCGACTGTTCTACGAGGCCAAATAAGGAGAAACCATACAGCGTTTCTCTATCCTTTCATCTGCAAGTATGGTGAAGACATCCTGTCATCAAAGACCATCCATCCACCAGTGGGATCTTGCAGTGCCGCATCCGCATCTTCTTTTCACCATATAAGATCTTGTTGAGTTTGTCTCTCGTCAGTTTATTCGTCACCATCATTGAATGCACACCACTCACGTTAAGACATCCCTTCACCATGCTTATTGCGGGACCCACGAGGTCGGGCAAGAGCGACTTTGTTAAAAACTTTCTACAGCAGATTCGTAGACAGCCAGAATTGTTGAACACGATACCACAAACTATCGTATGGGTCAATAGTGCATGGCAGACATTACACGAAGAGTTGGACATCATTGCCGACAGTGTAGATGTTAAACTGTCATTTGTACAAAACATGAAAGAAGCCAACACAGTCTTACGGGAAAAGAAACATATACGTCGGAAGATTCTAGAAACAGGTCACGTGACTCCTCTTGCCGTAAAGTACATACAGCTGGATGGAACCAGTCAGAACCGGTTTAAATCTGTTATGGAAGATTCTGATGGTTACGACCAAATGACGAGTGGAGAGTATACTGACACCATGGACAATGTTGATGATGTTGTTGTAAATGTTGTGGCGGCGGCGGAAGGGCGGAGAGAGGAGGGAAGGGAAGGGAGGGGGAAACACGCACGCACGATAGGCAATAGGCGCTGCCATTGTCAAAAATGTCGGTACTTCCGGATATCCATTTCAAAATGACGGTACTTCCGGACAGGTTTTCAAAATGGCGGTACTTCCGGGCAGTTTTTCAAAATGGCGGTACTTCCGGGCAGTTTTTCAAAATGGCGGTACTTCCAGGAAGTTTTTTAAATGGCGTTACTTCCGGTAATCATCGGAAATTTCCGACCATGACCGGAAACCACGTGACCCGGATGTGACATCTTGGGAAATTGATCGGAAGTGACGTCGTTTTTTAAATGACCGGAAGTGCCGCCATCTTGGAAATGGTCCCCAGGGTTCAATGTTATACTACTGACGCCAGTAATATGGATAACCAATACTCGAGTTATTTCCGCTTTGCTCTACGAGGACGGTAGGCATTTCAGATTGTGAGCCGAGTGAGAGTTTAACAGTAAGGCTCTGGGTGAAGATATTAGATATAGTTACGCATGATTTTATGTTCGAATATATATTTTTGATTACGGTGAAAAATGGCCTTTGATACCATGTTGTAATAGTTTACTCCAAAGGCCAACTCTCCCTACATTATCAAAAGCTTTTGTTAAATCGACAAAGGTACAGTACAGTTTCTTTTTAGTAGATTTCAAAAGTTGCATTAAGGTGTTTATAACGAATATATTGTCCACTGTTGAATGATGCTTTCTAAATCCAGCCTACACGGGAGATAGGATATTGTTACTTTCTAAGAAAACGTCAAGTCTAGCATTATGGTTACATGTAAACAATTTTCCAAAGCAACTGTTGATAGTAATTGGTCTGTATGCATTTTGGATCAAGTGGATCACCTTTACCCTTATATAGTTGTTTTATACATCCATTTACCCACGCTTCTGGCAGAATACCAGTTGTATAGACAAGATTAAAACAGTCTACAAATACGTTTCCAAATGAATCAGGAATCGATTACGTCATTTTCAACCAAGTCTAGAGCTGCTGTTTTATTTATTTTCAAACGTTTAATTGCACGGCTTACTTCTTCAATTGTTATATACGTGTTCAGAGTATCACCATCATAGACGTTAGTGTCAGATATAACATCCAAAGCACTGTCTACGCTATGAAAACTACTGTCAATAGTTTTGAAATATTTTGATTCAATAATTTCCAAAATTCCTTATATTCTTTTTCTCAGGGATTCTGAAATATTAGAATATGGTAAAATAGGGTTCTTTGAGCGTCTGCTGGTGGAAAACGTATGTATCAATCTGTAATAGGCTTATACCCCCTTGTACAGAAGGGCTCCCTGATGAATATAAACAGATAAAAAGGCATGTAGATCATGTCAGGAATTGGCAACATGCAATCAAAAACAGGCACTGTATATAAACAAGAATTCACATGGCTGGAATGTAATCGGTTCACCTCGGGACTACTTCAACTTTACTCCAGTAGATACCCTCGGCACTCGCAGGAGTAGTAATCTTGCCCAGATTCCGGGATAATGATGATTAGTCGTCGACAGCCTCACCATAGGGAAGCATGCGGGGATGGCTTATTTTACACACTTTAGTTAACAATGATATATTTTATTTGAGAGTGATAAAGAGAGTTAGAAATTAATTTCAAAATAATTATATATAATTAGAAACCATAATATAGTCATGATTGTCTTAGTATTGTATCAACCGTCTACGGGAAATAGGTTAATGTATATTAATATATTTCAACTATTTCCTGATTGTTAGACAACGTGAAAAGAATGCAGACATATAGTTTACTAAAATATATACTGTTATATAATCAAGGCATGTACTAATCTGATCAGTTATTGGAAATATTGATAATAATCGAGCTAGGGTATCACGTTGACTATCATGTGACAGATGTAGTTCTACTATGGCAGCGACAGTGAGATTGCCGAGAGGATTGTGAGGCAGTCCCGTAGGTTATCCGAGTGGGCTGGAATGTAGCAAAAGTTACCTAACCACCCCACATTGAATGATGACTACGACTTCCGAGTAGAGAGCGTAGAGGTATAAATTTATATTGTAATTAAACTTCATGGAACCCACTTCATTTGGAACAAAATTCCATTCATATTACATAAAATGCACATACATTTGGGTACCGACAATGTGCAAAAGTTACTTTTAGAGGAACTACTTGGTCACTTTGATAATGAGAGTTGTGTCGCAAAATGGGGGAACCAGTCCGAAACAACAAAAATGGCGGATTCTCGGTGTAAATACTGCGGAGATTCAGTACTAACTCGGCTAATTATACATAACAGAACGTATCTAGGTGAGTTAGGTACTAGAAACGTCTATCGGAACCACTCGCAGTTATGATGCTCACATTATAAAAGACGAACAGTAATTCTACCTAAGTTTTAATAATAACGAATCAAGGCATACTGCTACATATGACTAGGCTGCTCCTCGCTTCCTAATATTTTAATAATAACCATACGGTAGGTAGCCATTAAATGTGTATAACAGAGCAATATATTTTATACTTAATAGTGATTTGGGATATCTTTTACAGTTACAGCCATCAGTCGTCTACCATGTCAGCAAGAGAATATCAGCTACAACCTCGTCCTGCGACTACCACAGGACGATATTTCAACACGTCGAACGGGCTCCGTGGACAGGGGTTGTACCAAAATCGACGTCCACAGACGGCCGGGAGTTGGCTGGCTTCCGGTCTGAAGATACAGAGCATCAAGCTACAGGCAAAGAACGACTTCGGCGTTAAGTTGATGTCGGCTGTTCCAAAAGAGACTAGAGACTACGCAGTTACTCGAGTGGATCGTGGTTCTGGTCGGTATTAATTAACCCTCGATGTGGGTCGTCACGTGTTTCGTGTATCACTTCCGGGACACGATTCAAAAGTGTGACGGCGCTCGCTGACGCTATTGGGAAGATGAAGGATGGATGCAGTGTTCAATGTATTAAATAGTATGTCAGTATTTTAATCAATAAATGGCAGGTGGTGTTGAGAATAAAAATTCCCCCATCGGGCGGAAGGTCATTGGTATCAAAGGCACCTGTCGATTCGGAAAGGTAGCACACGGAACATTTCTATAGTAAATTATTGGCATAACATAACCATCAAGAAGAAAAATCTATGATACGTTTGGACCTTGTCCACCATATTAGTCAATGTCACGATTGTCCGTGTACCGTTAGCAAATATATCATTCCGAGAGTTACATGTTGTTATATGATCAATTTTGTTATGTAATCAATGTCTGTGATACAATTTCATTGAAATATCTTGTCTATGTCCTGTCCAATTCCACTCATTGAGTACCTTTTTTTAATGGGATATTAACTGGAACTTGCTGAAATGACGAGGACCCCACGGTCAGGCATATCTTGCTTGACTGTATGGACTTTGCAATTCAGCGTGCCGAGTTTTATTCTTCGCCTAATCTCAAATATTTATTTTCCCAGGTTCCTGTGCACCATATTTATCCTTTGTAAAGGAAATTAAATTCTATGAAAAGTTTTAATTATACACTGTCGTATCATCGTCTATTTATCTCTATCTTCTACATGTTACTCTTGACGTTTTGGCATGGTTTCTTGCATGTCTGGTTAGTAATTGCATTGTCAAGTAACACTGTATTCCCGCTGCGACGTAAAGCAATAATTCATTCCATTCCATTCCATTACATGGGTGCGGCTTAAGCCATTTGCTCGTTGAACGGGTCACGTGCTAAGCTGCTTACTAAGCGCTTGCAAGCGCTCTCAGCCCTTTTGAAAGATGATTTCTTCGCGGAATTACCGATAGTTGTAGTTTGAGGTACTGGTAAGTTATGCTGTTTCAAATGGATGACGTAAGGTGAAACGTCACAAATGGCCGTGCACTACAGCTAGATACGCCCAAGATGAAAGTCGCGCCCTAAAGTCCACGCCATCACGCACTGTTGACAGCCATTTTGAATCGGTTTACTCAGCGGAACCATTCAAGATGGCACGTGAGCCGCTTAGTTAGCCAGCTTACAAGTGGCTTTACAAGCGGCTTACAAGCCTCTGGGACATTGAACGCAACCCAGGTGATGCGTCAAACGTGGAAGTGGCAATGAATGTCGCGCCGAGGTGATGCGTCAAACGTGGAAGTGGATGATGAAACTTTAACCCTCTCCCTGCTGGATTTGGCAAATCAGTGCTCCTTAGGGTATCTCCAGCATGGACATGGTTAAATCATTTTCAAAAGGTATTGTATTCAAATATACACGTATCCCTGATTATATTAAGGGATAGTACACGGTGCACGTTCTCCTAATGGTTAATAGTAGTTGTGCGATGTATTCAACGAAGGTAGTAACCTTCGTTGAATACATTCTAGACACACGAGTTGTTTTACTCTCTTTTACATTGACGATGTTTATTCTTACATGTATATTATATATTTATTTTCTATTTTTGGCGGGTTTTAAGTCGCTTTCAAGATTCTTTCACTTGTCAGTTTAGGGCAAGAGGAAACCCGCAACATCCGTAGCTTGAATGTTGCAGTAAACCTACGAGCACCGGCTGGTACTGACAATACCAAGGATGATAACTGCATTGCCACTCTACAGACATCGCATCCTATCAATAT
>JAUTBT010001828.1:0-10432 GCA_032361225.1 Lepetodrilus schrolli
CCAATAATAAATGTTTTACAAGGCATTAAAATCGCCCAGAAATGTAATTTTGAGTCTAAATGGATGGGCCTCACTATACATGGTCTCTTGGTATGGTTTGTTGGTATGGTCTATTGGTATGTGTAGGCATGTCTACATGGTCTATTGGTAATTTGGTATGTGGATGGATTAATTTCTGCAAAATTGAATGCTAGAACCCTGCACATTTTGATTATGGGAAGGTCCACTGAATTCCAATATATCATATCACCGTATTAGTTTTTATTTATGTTCTGTAGGTTTATAGGCACCCAACAGGTGGCAAGAATCACAGATCTGAACAGCAGAATGAATGAGCTACCAGGCCCCAATTTTGAGAAATTGGGGCCTGATTGCTTTGTTCTCTGAGGATGTTCCACGATGGTCAATGAACAGCTGTGCTCAACGATATCCAAGGCAAGTGATCTACATGTAGCGAATCTTGCCTCAATAACCCTGAGGTTCCAGATTCGAGCCTAGCTCATGCCATCTAGACTTATAGCACTCTATATCACATATGGATACTATTTCAATACATTGGACATGGGTATGAACATTTGACAAGTGAGGATCAAAAGCCACCAGGAATTTAAGCAGCACATGATCTAGAGTAGGGTGGCAATACGATACAAATAACAAGTACTTCTGTATTATTATTTTTTTAATTGGGGTGAGCCACTTTCAAAAAATGTTCTCTCATATTACGGCTTGTCAGGTTTAGGGCAGGAGGAAACCTTCAACATCTGTAGAGCTGAATGTTGCAGTAAACCTGTGAACACCAGCTGGTACTGACAGACCAAGGATGATAACTGCATTGACATGGTACAGATAGCGCATCCTATCGGATTTGTATGTTGCTGAGAGGACATTTCGAGATACGTTTTAAGCCATAGCCTAAAAATAAATAATAGCTGCTGGTTCATTCCTACTTTGCAGTATTCGTTTCCCTAACTGCAATGTATATTGCTAATAAGATTTTCATTGATGAGTGGTTGTGGTACACTATAGCCAGTATAGAAGACTGTTGAGAAGGGGACTCTTACAGATTGGATTGGAAATTCCTCCGATTCAGCATTAAAACATCTAAATGGTTTGCACTGGAGAACTCATCAAACATTAGATATAGGGCAAAATGAAATCCATTAATCCATATCTGGTAAAAATTGTAATAGTTCAACATTAGTATTACCCTTTTGCATGTGGTATATTGCATGTGGTATATTGCATGTGGTATATTGCATGTGGTATATTGCATGTGGTATATTGCATGTGGGACACTTAAGACATGATAAAAAAGAAAGTGATGCACAAACTTTGTTGTGATAATGCATTTTTTTTTATTAACAAATACATTTTTATCTATCTATGTTTTCCACCTTCCAATCACATTTTCATTTACTATTTAGTCTACATATAGAAATTACCTAAAATATTGTTGCATTCTTCTGGAAAATTCAAATAAAATGGTGTTTAGTGTCGCTTTCAAGATTCTTTCACTTAATATCATGGCTTGTCTGTTTTAGGACAGGAGGAAACCCACAACATCTGTAGCACTGATTGTTGCAGTACAGCTGTTAAGTGCATATATATATATATATATATATATATATATATATATATATACTGTATATCTGCATGCACCTGACTGGACATTTCAACATGTCCACCAGAGCATGGTCAGTGGATCATGACACTCGATGCCTCAACATGTTCAATCATTTCACAACAAAAACAGCAGCTGGCATTTGTTTACTGGCAAACAGCAGATCATAATTACTGTTGTCAGTCATTACCATGGGATTCAAAGGCATTGATCAAGAGGTTAACAGGGATAGAAATTAACACTAGCCCGCTAGCCCGGCCCATTTCTCCCAAGTCTAAATGTGTCCTAACTGCTAGTAGAAATTCACTATTCTGACTAGTAAGTTGCATTTCTAGCACTGAGTTAACCCTCTCCATGCTAATAGTCAGTTATGCGCCTGGTGTGTTACGTTATAATGCTAATACTTTATCTAACTGTAATCCCAAACTATATGCATTGACGTTGAATAGACACTAATTTAACATTAGCTAGTCCTCGTCATGTTCATAATTGATGCACAATGCACATACATCGCTCGACTGTATAAAGATAATTAAATACAAAACTATTATTCAAGGCCGTTTGACATGAATAAACATTATTCCCATGTCAGGTGTCAACTATAATTATTATTAAAACACATTTTTTTGTCCAAATAGTCTATACTCTATAACAGTTTATATGAATAAACATAATTCCTATGTCAATGACAACTAAATTATTAAAACACAATTCTTGTCTAAATGGTCGATACACTGCAGCTTGTGATAAACAAATATGACAAGGAAAAAGAACACCTGATATTTGAGATTACCCGGTCCAGATACAGTTACAATTACAACCCAGTAGCAATTTGTCAACTTATAGGAATCACGCACAACCAATGATATAATGCAGTCTGCTGGTATACGAATAAAAGAACGCAGTTCCCTCAATTGGTGTTAGTAAACAGAATATCCATGTCCTACGATGAAGCCACACAGTTCCACATAAACATCATTAAATTGAGCACGATGGATATATAGTAGTGCACTCTCTTGTACGACATAACTCTAAAGCAACCTTAACTCCAACAGGTCCACCAGTAGCCGTACACTCCACTATTACTATGGTTGGTGATAAGGTTACCTTGTCACAAGTCATGTCATTCCGTCCAGGTGGGTGTTTACAGGAGGAGGTGTGTGGGTAACCAGCGGACCCACTTCCTAGTTCTGTTGACTAACACTAAGTAGGCTAACTGTCCATTCATGGTTGACCGTGTTTTCCCCGAGTGTCAGAGCACATAGATCATGCCTAGCCAGAAATAAATAATGTCCATGTTTATGTGGTGGCAGTCACCACGTGAATTCAAGGTCGGCAAGCTGGTGGTTGAGAGGAGTGGGATGAAATTTTAATTTTTAAAAGAAAAAGAAGAATGATGTCATTATTGAGCATGAGAGAGAGAGAGAGAGAGAGAGATAGATAAAGAGAGTGTGAGTGTAAGTGTGTGTGAGGGAGAGAGAGTGTGAGAGAGAAAGAGAGAAAGAGAGAGTGTGAGTGTGTGAGAGAGAGTGAGAGAGTGTGTGTGGGAGAGAGAGAGAGATAAAGAGAAAAAGAGAGATAAAGATAGAGATAAAGAGAGAGTGTGAGCGTAAGTGTGTGTGAGTGTGAGGGAGAGTGTGAGAGAGAGAGTGTGTGAGAGTGTGAGAAAGTGTGTGAGAGAGTGTGTGAGAGAGAAAGAGAGAAAGAGAAAGAGAGTGAGTGTGTGGGAGAGAGATAGAGAGAGAGAAAGAAAGAGAGATAAAGAGAGAGAGAAAGAAAGATATAGCGAGAGAGAGAGTGAGTGTGAGAGAGTGAGTGAGAGAAAGAGAGAGATAAAGAGTGAGTGAGAGAGTGAGTGTAAGAGAGAGAAAGAGCGAATGAGTGTGAGAGAGAGAAAGAGTGAATGAGTGTGTGAGAGAGAGAAAGGGCGAATGAGTGTGTGAGAGAGAAAGAGTGAGAGATAAAGAAAGAGAAAGAAAGAGAGAGAGAGATAGAGAGAGAGAGAGACAGAGAGAGAGAGAGAGACAGAGAGAGAGAGAGAGAGAGAGAGAGAGAAGAGAAGAGGGGGGTGACAAAATAACACATAACTGTAGGACTACTAGGAGATAAAATGTTAGGTGGTGATGAAAATCCAGTATTCTCTGGCAAATTAGTTACAGAGATTGGATACTCTGACAGTAACTTCAAATGTTTCTATGCTGGCTTGACTAACAATATTATCATAAGTCAATTTGCATATAAGTAATGGACTGAAATAGATACTAGTATTACTAGTACGTTTGGCATAGGTAGTTTACCAACTTAGGACAGCATATGACCTTGACCATGACCCTTTGATATCCTTATTGAAAAATAGGTCCATGCATATCATGTTATGTAGACACCATCATGATAATAGTACATTTATCATCTTGCACCAATAGCTTGAAATATTTACAGAGAAAACTGTACCAACAGATTCTTATTAGCATGTTGAGAGATCTAAAAACAGATTGATTTGATTGATTGATTGAATTAATGTTTTTCGTTGCAGCAGAAATATTTCACCCATACTCGACGTCTTCAATATGAATATAATATAGTTAGGATATTATGATATTATGACAAGTAATACAATAAAACAAGCATAAAAAACCATGCCAATACGGTAAAATGTGTGTATAAGTTGGGATGTAGAACATAGATACTGATGAGGCAATGTATAATTAAAACTTCCCATATACCTAGTCGAATTTCCTTTAAAAAGGATAAAATAAGGTGCCCAGGAACCTGGATGAATAGATGTTTGAGATTAGGTGAAGAACATAACTCAGCATGCTGAGTTGCAAAGTCCACACAGTCAAGCAAGATATGCCTAACCATGAGGTCCTCATCACACCTAATGCAATGAGGTCTATCCTCGCCTTTTAAAACATATGAATGACAGTTTCGTCCTGACGACATTATACACCTGACAAGGGAGTGAAAGCAATTATAGGCTGAAAATGATGCAATTTATTATGGGCTTTGCCATCCCATTTGGCTTGATGTAGCAATTTAATATACAAATTGATATTATGTATAATTTAAAATAGAAGGATGATATTTGTATAAAGGTAGATGAACTAAAAAAATGCTTTCATTATCCATAAAAATTATCACTATTTGTAGAATTCACATTGTCCAATTTTATATATTTTATTATGTATTATTCTATTCGAAGTGGTAGATTCCCGGTTTTTATTTGAAATGGAAGTGCCATCATAATGTTACACATACCATTTCAATGCATTGCCGACACATACAATTGACCATGATCAGCCGATGATAAAATGACCCGACAGTTCAAAGTGTTGTTACATAACTACAATCCAATCAAAATGACAAGGTATTGTCATCCAATTAACGGCCTAGACGCTCAGTCAGCCTTCAGCCCGAACGTGTTTTGATAACTATCAACGTGTTTTGATAACTATCAATGAGTCTCGACCTTGGCAGAGAGTGGGCCCTCATTCTATAACATGGTCAACTAGTATATTAATCGCGTGTTTCTTGAATTCACAATCAACTACACATAGTGAATTTTGTGAAAATTAGAGACACCAGAATAATAACAGTTTTACAGTATTTACAACGTTTTACAGTATTTACAACGTTTTACAGTATTTACAACGGCCCTCCTGTCCAGAATAATTCAACTTTAGGGTAACCTTACCCCCAACCATACCAATGGTAGTCTATGGCTAAGGTTGGAGTTAGCAATGGTACAGTCTATGGCTACGGTTGGAGTTACCAATGGTAGTCTATGGCTAATGTTGGAGTTACCAATGGTACAATCTATGGCTAAAGTTGGAGTTACCAATGGTACAGTCTATGGCTAAGGTTGGAGTTAGCAATGGTACAGTCTATGGCTAAGGTTGGAGTTAGCAATGGTACAGTCTATGGCTAAGGTTGTAGTTACCAATGGTACAGTCTATGGCTAAGGTTGGAGTTAGCAATGGTACAGTCTATGGCTAAGGTTGGAGTTACCAATGGTACAGTCTATGGCTAAGGTTGGAGTTACCAATGGTAATCTATGGCTAAGGTTAGAGTTACCAATGGTACAGTCTATGGCTAAGGTTGGAGTTACCAATGGTAGTCTATGGCTAAGGTTGGAGTTACCAATGGTACAGTCTATGGCTAAGGTTGGAGTTACCAATGGTACAGTCTATGGCTAAGGTTGTAGTTACCAATGGTACAGTCTATGGCTAAGGTTGGAATTACAGTTGCCTTAGCGTTGCCCCGTTTGGTACAGACGAGGCAAGATCATTAATTAATTACAATAAAGTAATATACATATCAGTGTGATAAATATTGAAATCACTATAAAGTAGGTCATGGTGACCTCTCAAGGCCATTACCATATATCTATCCAGGCAATCCATTACCCAATAGTTTTCATCATAATTTCTATGAAAACATACCCACATGATTTTCAGAGCGTATGTAGACTATATTGTGAGATTGAAAACCTTTCAACATAGATACACAGCTTTATATTTGAAATTTATACCATGCCTATAGTTTAGCATGAAATGCATCGACACCCCATTTGGTAGATCATCTCGGTAAATACTTCATGGAATGAAAAACAAAACAAATTAAGTATTTACCATGTTTACAGAGATATCTAGGGGTGTCAATGCATTTCATGCCAAACTATATGGATTTTCAGAGGGTATGTAGACTATATTGTGAGTATTTAAAACATTTCAACATAAAATAAAATACCCTTACCTTGACTAAGTTTCCGGCAATACTTGAACAAGCAGACACAACAGTTCTTAGACATCGATCATGTACAACAAAGTTGCAGACTGAAAAAAAAACAGAATGGGAATAAATACATAATTTCAAGCCTACAGATTTTTTATTTTTTATTTATTTAGTTGGGGTTTATCTTGCGATAGAAAAAATACAAAACTATGAAAAAATATTACAATATTGAAAACCAGTGGGCTGGTTGGTTGGTTGATTTGGGGTTTTAAGCCACTTTCAAGATTTGTTTCAATCACATCATGGCTTGCATGCATATGTACTGCTTGTACTAGTCTGAATTTCTACCAGTTTTTATAGTGTTTTTTTTTTGGTGTTTTTTTTGTGCAGGTACAGGTTAAATTAATTTATAGAATATTTCATTATACATGTAGTTAAATAGAAAAACAGTAATGGAGAAGAAAAAAATAACAACAGATCATCATATTGATACTAGTTGTAAATGCTGATTCTAGTGGAAAATAAGCATAACAAAAATAACAGTTTCAGACATAAAACACTATGAACATAGCATAGAATTTCAAGGAATAGTTAGGTGCTATAGGGACCTTAAATTGACACGAGATAGCTAGAGATTCATTCCAAATTCAATGACATAACTTGGTCAAACATCAAAATGTGGTACACATTGACTGACAGCCGACACTCTCCCATTGTGACATCACATGACAACGTCATGACACAGACGTCATTCGTAGCAACCGTCGCAAGCCTCACTAGCAACCACGCAATAATGTTCACAAAATATGGTCTACAGATATGTTCATGGTTTACGGTCATTGGAATATTTTTTTTATCAAAGCTTATAGTTCTGTTTTCAAACCATGCCATATTGATGGTAATTAAAGATAACCTTGATTAGCAAGTACTGTATCTAATGTCATCTCCAATTAGGTGTCACCAGAAATTACCCCGAGACCTACTGTCCCTATAAAGGATAACAAAAATTACAAGAAAGCCAAACTATTTTCATGATATTCATTATCTGTTCCCTATTTGTCATTAAAATTCATAACATGAATATGGGCGATATTGAAATCATTAATATTTGTTGACCAGATTTGCCGCTCTAATGTTTCTGTTCTGGAATATACCAATGTTGGTTGGTTGGTTGATTTGGGGTTCAAAGCCACTTTCAAGATTTGTTCATTGACATCATGGCTTGCAATACGCAATGTAAATTTCCGTCAATAAATAGTGCAACATACTCCTGGTAAAACTTTTGATAACTCATTGTTATTGATACATCTAACAACAAATATAACAACATTGTATTTAATGGATAATTTCTTAACACAAAGTATCAGAAATTATTACACAAGTTTCACTAGCATATTAAAACATCTTTAAACATAAGTGAACTATTTTAAACATAGTACATATATATTATTACACTGTTTCATATGATAAGGGAAGTAACTCCAGCACAGAAAATTCATTGAATACTTTATCTTGATATGATCACTAAATTTATCACTGCTACCATTCAGTTTACTTCTATGATATAATTTTATATGTTAATGAACATTTTACAAAAGGAAACTCAAATATAGCACTTTTAATATATACTTTGCATTGATTTTGTCATTTTATCAAAATATCAAATTATATTTATTTATATTATCAACCGCCCAAGCCAAAATAATCACAGACAATTCTGTAAACTAGGGAATCAAATAACTATGGCCTCAGGCCGAAATAAAATATAGGTGCGTTTCCGTTAACATTGGTTTTTTAAATAGTATAAGTAGTGAAAATATTTAATGTTATGAAAACATTTTATTGCGAAAAAAATAGGGTAGGCAATTTATTGTAACATATTATTTTAAAATAAACATTTGAAAATAATAAAATTAAATTTTCAAGATATGCATTGGTTAAAATAAGTCCATTGTCGAAAAGTATCTTCTCACAAACTATAAGAATGGGTTGGTTTTATTTCTGTAGGCCATGACCGAACTATTTTTTAAATTGTCAAACAACTATTTGTCGATCGAACTATTTTTTAAATTGTCAAACAAATTCTAAGTTAAAGACAAGGGTAGAAAAATTACTTCTTGAAAAAATGTCTAGGGTTGCACACTTTCATTAGGGTCGGTCAGGCTACCAGAAAAACAAGTATTATTCTGATATGCCTTATATCACATAATTAGGGCAGCAGGAAACCTGAACAACCGTAGCGCTGAATGTTGCAGTAAACCTGCGAGCATCGGCTGGTACTGACAAGACCAAGGATGATAACTGAATTGCCACTCTACAGACATCGCATCCTATCAATATTGCTTTAGAAAGGTAACTTTCGCGAGCATTGATGCAGGGCTCCTGGGACGGGATTTGAACTCGGGACCTTTGACCTCCGAAGTCAAACGTTCTACCATTGAGCTACCACCCACCCCAAAATTAACTGTAATGCATACTAGAAAATGTATACTAAGGGGGAGGAAAGGGCTGTTATTCAAGTTTATTTTTCAGGTATATATTACAGATATACTTATACATGAACATGGATGTCAGTTTTACGTCAGAAAGGAGCCTGGATTTGTGAATGCCTTCTGCAAATAGTGTGGCCTACGGTAGTTATTAAAGAAATACTTCCATTATATGGGTTTACAGGTACAACTGTGCAAATTGCCACAAAAAAAACAATCTCCCATTTCTAAAAGACAAAGAATAAATATTGAACACAATTTTGTTACAATGCAGGATAGAAAAGCCAGCTGTTTCTAACACGGTTTCATGTTACATATTCCATATATTTCTATAAGTACATTGTGTCTCAATCTCATCTCACCAGACACGATTTTGTTATGCGATGTATTTGATGTTAAAGGTACTACTTTTTGTACATGTTTAATATTGATCACTTCACTATACTTTTGTTTTGTATATGTTTCTGTTGCTATTTTTTATTGTTTAGACTTTTTTTTATTTTGTCGTCATTTGTTTTGTTTTTGTTTCTGTAATTTTATACAAGGTGGAGTGGGGGTGAGGTATTCGTTTGATTCAAGGATGTACTTTTATATTACCAAGTAAAAGTTTAAGTTAAAAGATGCAACACAAATTTGCTAACTAGCTGAGAATAATATGCAAATAATATATGTCATATTGATATATTTCAGCTTTAATCATGTTAATACAACTCCACTAACTTTGCAAAATGTTAACTGTGGAATTTAATACTTGTATGCAATATTTATTTGGTAGACTAAGTGTCTGCGATTGACATTGAAAGCGTAAACTTTAAATAAGTGAAACATTTATTTTCAATATTCATCTTTTCCCCATCAATTGCCAAGGTAAAAATGCTGGGGATATTTTCATGCTCCAATTCCTTGCATTTACTTAAATGCATTAAATATCACATGTAGTTTGATTTTGATCTAATTTTTGTTTTTTTTTCTATGTATAGGAGTGGCAATTAGACAAGCTGAACTGTCCTTTGTGTCAATCCTTTTGTTTCGGCAATAAATTATGTTTAAACCATATATTGATCTTTCCCAATTATAGTATACATGTATGGAGCATTAACAATTAGTTATTATTCTAATTTTATAATAGTAACTAGTATTAAAAGGTGTGCCAAAAATAGTCATTTTAATCAGCGTTTGAAATAAGAGCCTGGCCGCAAAAATTTCAATTGTTTTCAGCAAGGACTGTAAAGTTTCAGCCATGCAGGCCCGAATGTCGTGTTTTTTGTTTCTTTCTTAAAATTTTATATAATCGATCACTGGCCAACATTAGCGAGGTCGGGCAACTGCTCAGACTTACCAGTCTTCGTGTCTAGCAGTGATTTTGCTAGAGTTTTATGCACTGCATTAATTATGTCGGTCATTAATAGTGCTCATAATAATGCTATAGATTTGAAAGAATCCACACAAAACCATCAAAATATTGTTTTCCTTCATTAATTTTTATATTTCTTTTAAAATTGGGGTTTATTGTCGCTTTCAAGATTCTTTCACTTATATCACGACTTGTCAGTTTAGGGCAGGAGGAAACCCACAACATCCGTAGCGC
>JAUTBT010001829.1:0-10431 GCA_032361225.1 Lepetodrilus schrolli
CCGTGGCATTCTGCGTAATTATCCGAGTAGATGACATGTGGGATGTTATAACTCTATATGATATTGGACAACGAGCATTTAGAGTAATTAAATACACGTAAGAAGCACCAAATGAATTCCCAAAACTTAATCGTTCCATATACATAATGCTTAACAGTCATCTATACATATACCGGAATATACGAGTTGTTCTGTGATTATTCTACGTTTAGCTTTCACTTTCAATTTCATTTCGCGTGCATGGTATCTGGCCTGTGTGGTTCGGCCCATTCCGTGGCATTCTGCGTAATTATCCGAGTAGATGACATGTGGGATGTTATAACTCTATATGATATTGGACAACGAGCAATAATTAACGTCACTGAAAAATGCCCACCAACTTTCTCATTAAAACATTGAGTGATATTGACAACACTTCGGGGGGCCCCTTTAGGGTTTGCTATGGGAGATCATTGGAGGGTGGGGGTGATCGATGAGAGGGGGTGGTGATTATAGAGTGATCAGCGGTGATAAAGAAAAAATGCTTTCAGTGACTCATTCATAGCAGCCATATTGCAATAGAATATATCATTCAAAGTGAATTGCACGAAAGCTACATGCACATGTTATCATCTAGACAATCCTTAAATGTTTCCGTATCATTCCGATTGCCGATTGCAACAGTTATCCTACTTTAATGGCATGACTACATAGACAGCGGGTAATATCATCGAAAGGGTTACAATTGTGATTGTATTATCTTCGACATCCTTATACAATGTCAATGCCATCTGCCAGACATCACGTAAGCTACAACAATATGCCCCGAGGTTTAGATTGCAAAATAGCACCTGTAATGCAAAACTGCAACACGTGTCACGTATAAATGCCGTTTACATGTTTCATTGTAATATATAGTATATAAATAATCTCATTATAGCGTAACGATAATATAGGATGAATATTTCTGTATAAGGTCTAGGTATACATATATTTTCTAGATTCGCTCTTTATACAGAAATATACACCATCCAATACATGTAATCGGAATGTTCTCATACGAAGTGAATAATTTTCTCGTCTACGAAATTTAAAGTTTGTGAATTATTGTTGGTAAACTATTTATGCTATCCATGTCTGTTTGTGAATTTAGTGTGCTTATAAAGAATATACATGCCTCGTTACAGATTATTTTACGAGAAACTGATAGCTTTTGGCACAATTTCTTATTAAAATTGGCATCCTTTTGTAGAAATATGTAGGTGTTTTGCATTCGATAATGGAAAAAAGTATCAGAACATTTGATGAGAGATTTGATCAGAGATTTAATATTAAACTTAACTCATCCTTTTGATCAACCAGAAAGATCGTCATCGCGGTTTTTATCCTCTATCAAATTATTAGAGGTAGAATGTTGACGTGTTTTAAGCTTATGTCTAATAATAATGTAGGAACCATATACCTATCTTTGAATTAATTTCCCTGTTATTTCCGTGAAATTTCCATCCATTTTTGTGAAACGGAAAATAACGAAAATACAAGGATTCAATCCCTTAGAAACGAAAATAATTTCATTTAAATTAATATTATGACACTATTTTGACTTATAATTATAATATTATGATAACGTTTCAACTTATATTTATGTTCACATTTGTGTACTCGATAATATTAAATTATCAGATATTTTAAAGATCTTTAGGACGATGGAAATGAGATATTTCCTAAATGTTTCGCTCTGGAAAATATTTTCCAATGGTCCGACTTTTGCTGGAGTCTATTATAAATCTAATAAAAATATATATTTCTAATACTTTTATTAAATACTTTGTATAGCATATCGTTGCATTAAAATGTGCATATATCAAAGAAGGTTTTTGTTCTTTGCTTTCTCTTGTAGATGCATCGGAATGGTAATAAAGACTGCTGGAACAAGATTTTATGAAATTGTTTTCATCAAAAGTTATTTTAAAAATTAACAATGATAAAATTGCACACTAATACCGTTATACATCTTATTAATTTTGTTAGAGAGAAACATTCTAATTTTCATATTAATAATGGTTTTATCATCAAATGTTTTAATTCCATGTTCTATGCAACAAGTGTTTTAATTCTTTCCGTGAAGTTGTTTTCTTGAGATTTTTGAAATAAGTAAATCATTATATAATCACTCATTTCTAAACATCTGTAAATGTTGTTCATTTAGAAAAAAACCATGAAATTAAAGATTTATACCAAATATTTACATAGAGTTATAATCTGCGAGAAAAGCTCTACACACAAAAAACACAATTTTTATTTGTGTGGACAAGGTTATGGAAATCTACCTTGTTTTGTTGTTTTGTTGTTATTAATTATTTCACTTCCATTTTATTAACGTTGTCGGAATAAAATGTGTGTTCATCACTGATGCTCACTTTTCAAAAATATTACAACAGACATTTGTAACATTCTCCAACAGTTAATACATCGGAAAACTGGAAATTAAACTTTATGGATATTGTCGAAAATATTTAAGCAATGCATAGGATAAAATAGTGAGATATGTTTCTGTAATTTTAATAAATTGAATGAAAAGTCTGAAATTTCTAAATAAATTGATTCGATATGATAAATGTTACACTAGTATACTCGTTGTTATTAAATATGCGTTAGACCAACTGGAATTTAGAAATAATAAATCGACCGTAGACCACCGCCAAAAATGAAAACGCAATGGCGTTTATGTCCCTAACGTATACCTTTTCACGCTGTTTGTTTCTCTCAATATAAAATGAATGCATCCTACTGTTTACACGTGTTTGTTGACTCCACGTGTTTTAAGTAACGCAGGATGGAGTTTCGTGCGCATGTAAGAGGCGGGATGGTTGCTTCATTTAAAATTTACGAACCGTACGTTTCACAGCCGCTATCGCGTGTTCACTCACTCTTTACGTCTCTCCCGGAGATTCCTTTTAAATTGCGACGTTTGTGAATGTTAAAAGCACCGTCGCAAATATATGAAAGATTTCCGACATATTTAAAAAAATAATATATAGTAATATCTTGTTTAATTGTAAAAGGCGAAATTCCATGGTCAAGGGCGTTAGTGGCATAATTAACAATTGAGTATAAAATATAAAACATAAATCACAAAGTGCAAATAGTGACTAAATAAATAGAATGTGTTTTTATTAATCCATTCGAAGTGAAAAGTCTTTTTCTTTCTTTTTTAAATCTCCGCCTACACCTTTAAATACCCCCCCCCCCTTTTCTCGATACACTAGTGCATACGCTATATAGTGGATACATATTAATAGCGCATGCACATATGTCCACCGTGTACATACCGACACGATTACCCCATTAGTAGGGGGGAGGAGTAGACATGCTAAGTCAGGTCCCCGTTTTAATATGATCCATAATCCTCTCAATGGCTTATTTATACAGCAAGCTAGTTCATGCGGCGACAAACATACAATTATTTCATACAGCCGGGAAACGGTAAGGAATTTTTACATTGTCACCTCCACCCCCCCACCCCCCTTTCTTATGTCCCTGTCTGATTTATAGGAAATACTCAGTCAAGCGTAGAAGTGGTATATATGTTTTTCAAGTACTTGCGATGTTATACGTTGCACCCCTCGTGGGTGTTGCCTTTATATGTTGCCATTGAAATCCTGGGAAGTAATATGTGTGAAGACGTCGATCTTGTTAGTTTTTTTCTATTTTAAAAAGCTCACACAAAGTAAATTAACATTTGAATTGCGGTTAGCATTGCCGGTTTGAACGCAATGAATAACTGCAATACTTTTGGCTTAGACGTGTCATTGAATGAACACTACACATAGAGTCGTAGGTATTAACCATTGATAGCATTCTTGGTACAAGAGGAATTATTTCATGTTATATTTTCCCCATAACGTAAATTCCAATATATAATCTGTGGCATTCCATGATCATACAATCTCGGTTTAATTTCCCTCAAGCTTACGTCATCGATGTATAATCGATATAGCTATCTACATTAATAAATAAATAAATAAAATAAAATCCCAGACGACTACATAATGTCAGCGAACTGGGGGATATGCAACAATATTTACTATCAACTATCTCGGTTTTACTCGCAAAATAGATTTTACTCTAAATTAATTATACACACAAAAAATCAAAGTGTTAAAGTAATGTTACATTTAGAACGATAGCACTCGTGTGTATATCACTTCAAACTGTAATTTCATATTAGCGTTACTATATTGGTTGTTAATTAAATTAAAGATCTAATTACTGCTTATATGTATTATGCATATTTCGATATTAATTAATTGTCTAAAATAATTTTCTAATCTTCGCAATATTCGTTCGTGCTAAATAATCATAAGTTTACGATATTTGAAGATACTGATAACAATCCAATCAAATCGTTACTTAAAAATAGAATTTGTAAGCGGTAGTACGTTCACCCACAGAAACGTAAACATCGTAGTACTATATAGTGCGCATAACCTAAAGAAATGATTTAAATATTAAAAGCTGGCACAGATAGCACAGAATCAAGTTCTGGCCATTCCTTGCAAGAGAGTATGCGCAAAACGGCCCAGATTTCGACGAATCAGAGAGCGGCTAGGTTTGCAGCTACAGTCCCCCAATCCTCCCATTCCCCCCTTAACTCCCACCCCCTCCCCTTTCCCCTTTTTCTTGGGGTGTATTTTTACTTCATATCGTATACCATTTAAAATACATAAAGGTTACTGTGTTCTTCAACGTGTGTATACAAAAGTGACCTCGTACACGATCAGCTGTTGTCATTTCCGCAAGCTAGAATCATGCGTTTACATGCCACTGGTTCCCACATTGAAGACTACAGTTAGCCAACAGTTGAACGTAATACAGAATGCATTGAATATCTATCTACGAAAGCTGAATGGATTGATTCAATGGTGATCCATTACATACGTATTTATATACATATTTTTACAATGAATTGTTGATTTTTTGTTTTGGAGGTCGATTTTTGTTTTCTAAATAAAGCTTCCAACATTTTCCTAACTGCCGGCGGGTTATATACAACATATGAGAGCATTCTATTGTTATCAATCTAACTATTCTACTGGCAACAGATTGGTACGGCAGCCATCCCAGGCAATATTGATGTAGATATGAACAGCTCTGACTACGGTGACTAGCTGTATGCATTATTGCACAGGTGTGAATGCCAACCCAAGCGTTTGCGTATTCACCTGCAATCAACTGTCCTATCTCCATTCACCTATGCAGCATGAATGGTACTCGAACGGTACTGCTGAACTAACGCTACGTAACTCAAGTATACGTTAGAGACGCATGCTATGTGAACTAGAACTCTTCATACTGTATATAATAATAGTAGCATCTCATATCAGAAGACCCCCCACCCCCTTTTCCCCCCTTTCTATATACCTATCACGTCCGTATTGCAAGGTGGCTTCATTCCACACCGTAGCTTCCACGCTTTAGGGAATGATAATGCTAGTAGTTTATTTTAAACGAATAACGTACGTGCCACACTCTTGTAGAAGAACGTTTACTGTTGATTGTATGCACGGGGGAGCGTCCGTCCTAGCAGAGGGACCGATAAAGTTTAGCATTGACGGATGACGGCACTGTTAAGACACCAGAGGAAGTTATGATATTTTGTATATAGAATTGTATTGCACTGTTTCTCAGAGAAAGAAGATCTGTAGAAGGATTGGAAGAGAGTTCAGAAACGGATCGGAAGGGGGTTCATAAGAGGGTTCGGAAGATGCTCCCGAAGAGGATCGGAGGGCCAAAATAGGGTCAAAAGAGAGCCCGAAGTGGGCTATAAGAAAAGGGTCGGGAGAGGGTCGGAAGAGGTCCAAAAGAGGACCAGAAGAGGGTCAAAATGAGTGTCTTACCTGTGTCACAGCGGTACACCAACAACGCGACAATAAGGGCAATTCCAAGCCTGGTATATACACGGTTCCTTCTCATTTCGTGTGTTTGCACAACTCCTGGAATTAATACACCGCATTGAAACCATGGGCCGAGCTCTTGGGTCCTAGGATCCTTTCCTTTTAGCTGCCTGGCAAAGTTAGGCTGATTGTGGTACACCCCTCCACCCCAGTTCTCAATATCATAACAAACGGGACTTTCTGTAACGGTGCCTCGTTACCACACGCTTCGTCGCAGTATCCATCGTCCTAGTGCTAGTGTTGCCACTCCGGATTTCCAATACCATTTGCTCGACGGCATGGGACTCTGTTGTAATCATTCCATTACGAACCGACGTAATTGCACTTTGGGTGAGGGAGCATTTCGTAGTCAACACACTTGCTTAATATTCATTTACGTCCGCTCGGTTCGGTCCGGATCCATTGGCAGGTGTCAAACACCTAGCGTGGTTGGTTTGTAAGCCGGTTAAAGACTTGCGAATCAACGGGTCGAATAGTGTGTGTGTAGTATTATACCACTTGTCAACAAACGATATGTCGGCACATGTTAAAACATCGAGAGTCTAGGAGTTTCACAGGGAGAGGGGAAGAGAAGTAGTGTTCCTTCCGAAGATAGTTAACTTCCTCCGAAACGAGTTGCGCACCCGTGAACCGCGTCATCAATCAGCTGGTAATAGCATGTGTCCTTCCCACCAGTAAAACTATATTCCATTACGTTACTATTCCAAACATGTTCTCACACTACAAACATTGTCATTCGGTTTAGCCACGTGGTTTCGCGTCTTGTACACATGACATCTCGTTCCCCCACTACCGTTAGGTCATTTTAATGATAATTAGCCGACCAGAGAAATTTGAGATTCTGATTTCGCGTTAAGCCTATTTGCATAGACAATAAAGTCGATCGATAACGCGTGCTGTGCTTGGATACATTTCCCCTCCGTGTTGAAATTGAACGGTTTCGAGGCGCGCCGTCATTATCCGTTCACGCTTATTGGTGCGCCTCGAAACAGCCTCTTTCCGCGATGAATAATTTCTATCGAGCGGTCGATTTGACTAATCACCGACGAGGTAGGGCACGTGCGCTACTGCGTCGCTTTTGATTGGCTTTCTGGCGGTGTATTTGCTGGTGACGTCGGGTTGGTCTTTGTTACGCTACGGGTTAATTCATGGTATTGAAAAAAAGCATGCCAGCTCGCTGTGGAGACCGGTATACAAGGAAAACATCTTTTGAAAAATCATACAATCTGAAATTTCAATAAATGAATTAAGCGAATCGGACGCGTATCATTCTTTCACTGCTCAGATTATGACACGGGACACATTTTCATTCCCGTGACGGCGGCAATGTGAGAATGTATTAATACTCGTTCTCTCACGCTCGCGAAAATTTAATTATATGCGCAGAAATGCACACCTTGAAATATGAAATGAAATCAATAAGGTGCAATAAACACGTCACGCGACGGCGATGATTAAAACACAATAGATACACGAGTGTGGCACATTATACGCGCACCACGCGTATGAAAACGAACGTGCCACCGACGTCAGTTCATTGCAAGAAAAATAGTGTCTGTTTATATTTTGGTTAGCGTAGGATGACGCGGAAATACATAAACATGAATCTCGAACCAGCGTGATGCCAAATTATAAAATTGTATTAATCTTCATTGAATGAAATTTACAACTTCATTTTAAAACGTGGAAGCTCTCAGTGTGCGTCCACGCCGATTGATCATATTCGTGACCCTGGACTCTGAAATAAAAATGTATCGTAAAAAGAATTAACTAAATAGAAGATCTAACAGGTATGCGTTCCGCATTCCGGGAATATTAGTCGGAAATATCATGGAAATTGTGCTTGGAATTCACATTCAGACACCACTTGTTCATGGAAATTGTTATTGGAATTCACGGTTAAAAGGAGAATCGGCTTCAGTTTTCGTATCATCCTTAACATGAACATTTGACCAGTTTATCAATACTAGCATTTATTAACTACATTGCCCGTAGCTATATTTAAAGAGTCCAGCATACCAGTACATATGTACTTCAAAAGTACTTCTATATATACCTGTATTTATCAGTGATTAAGATCGAAGGTATCAAATGAATCGTGATTTTGAATATTCCGACTATATCCGTTAGTGTAGAAAAGGTGTATAATGTTTGTTCACATCTGTTTGCAATATAATATTTTTGTTATTATGGTCTCAAGAAAATGTAAGTAATTTAGTTAATCTTATTATAGAGATCACAGCAATGTTACTGCGGAAGTAATACGTTCATTATTACAATTTATGCGATCTGAACCTTTTGAAATGAACATATCTATTTACAAGGTTATACGTATAATACACATTTGCCTAAATAAAGATATGATAGTTAATGCATTGTTAAGAATAATACAATTTAAATATAATCATACGAAATCTGGCAATAAAGTATCACAGGTCGAATTATCGATATGCGTAGAAATTCATAAAATAATTAACAAACCAAGAAATGTGTTCTTCCACCAATTTAAACAAAAATGCTTATTGTTAGTCTTATCAGAATAATTGTGTGTAAACTTAATTGTAGCTATAATTTATTGCAAATCAAATCTTCGGAACCCGCTACAAGTGCAATTCAATTGAATCAAACATTTTTATCGCTACAATACTTGAGAATATGGTTAGCTAAATTTAATTTAGCGATACAGGTGCTTCGTGCAACCAGACATAGGGTCCCTAAACATGTTCTTACAATCAATGTGCAGTTACAACTGTCCTGTGCAATGGGGTCCTGGTCAGAAATTATGCTTAGACTATCATCAGGTTCTTAACTGTTCCGAATTCCTTTCGCAATTCTATCTGTCCTGTCGCGTGAATCACTCTGGCGGCAAAGTACTTTATATTCTTTCCTCAGTTAATTCACATCGTCCTCAAGTACGCGACAAGAGTCGATAAACGGTTACATTGTCTCCCCCACGTGTACTCAACGGCGTAAAACAAAGCGTTTTTCTTCCTGAAGCATCCCATTAACATCCACACATCAGTGTACCCTGAGGGGTCAGGCAAGGCTAAAACGTATAGTACTATTCCGCGTTCCGTGTTGCACATACGCCTACGGATTCAGACTCGTCGAACGAACCGTTTCGAGGTGAATATAAAATACTGTTAAACTTTCAAGCACATACTCGAAGGTTCGTTTTAGAAAGAAAAAGGAAATGTTGGCACAAAGAGTGTATATAAGTACAATTGTTAACAACGCTGGAGTTGGTGGTCCCTGCCATTAAGTGACATTAACACCGTTTTCAACGCATAAAGGACAGTATGGATTGGACGAAAAATGACGTCGTTAATATACTCATGAGTGTTGTAAGTGTTTGTGAATATTACCACCTGGTGGCGAGGTCACACGAGGCCACATGAGGTCACACGGGTTAACATGGTGTAAAGTGTGATCAGTCATTGTGTGTTTTCGAATCGTGGTTTCTGGAAATTGGAAAAAATACATTGAATTTCGGTTTCACGGTATCTCATGTTCACGGTTTATCAGGTTTCGTATTTCTGTCTCAATATTTTAGGTTGTATCACGTGCGCGCGCGCGCGTGTGTGTATGCGTGTACATGTGAGTGTATACATGCGTGTGGGTATCAATGTATTCATTCATGAACATATACGTAAATTTGTCTTTTGTGTCCTAACTGCAAAATCTGATAACGTGATAAAATTCAAAATAGATAAAATTCAATGTAGTTTGAAATTTGACATTTCTTTCTGGAAATTCTTTAATTATGAAGCATAGTTTGCATTTATAATTGTAGTACATTAATATGTATGCACATGCTAGCATTCAAGCACACTACTAAACAAAATATAAAAAAAATCATATTTCCTAATTCCGAATCTTACGCAAGAAGTCAAAACGAAAAAGTTTCTCGAGAAGACAATTGCACGAACCTAATATTTATGTGAACCATTTATCTATATTAAATAATACCACAGTACAAATTTAATACCCATGCACAGTAAGGGCTATCTTTCATGAGGTGATGGACGATTCCTTCAGACTGTCGAAATAAGCAACAGTCTTCAATAATTGTTGATCAATTCGTCTAGGAAATACAACTTTAATATCATGAATTATTAAGGAAAATAAATCACATTTTGACGTATAATAAAGCATATGGATATTATTTAATGACCTTGTCAAATACCTTATATAATAATAATTTATAATTTCAAACAGTCTAACTTTAATCGTAAATATTATTATCATATTTTCTTTAGTAGTTTTCTAATGTTCTTGAATTCTTCGTGATGATTTTGCCTGGATATTGTTGTTATTAACGTCTCCAGGAACAACACCAAATGTCAAACTGTGTCTGTATCCATAACAAACCAATACTATTAGAACCATAAATTGCATCAGAGACAGAGAGAAATAGAGAGAGAGAGAGAGGAGAGAGAGAGCGAGAGAGAGAGAGAGAGAGAGAGAGAGAGAGAGAGAGAGAGAGAGAGAGAGA